>JABFQI010000011.1:0-26833 GCA_022816925.1 Trichacis sp. ZL-2020 | reverse complement strand
TTTTGAAAGTGTGCGCAACTCGGAAGGGGGATTAACTTACGTTTTCGAAATTGGGCGCAACTCGGAATGAGGATTGAAGAACCTTTTTTTGGGCAGGTAAGATTGTGCGCAACTTGGATCCTACCAAATAAACAGTCTGGCTGGAGGCTTAATTACCTGGACACTGATTAGTGTCGCAAGTCAATAACAGTTTATCAATTCATTTGACGCCCCGAAATTCGCAAATGAGAAAAACATTGACGGCAAAAATTGAATCCTCGAGCTTAAAACGGTAATAGCGGTATTTGATTTTTCGAAAACGGATGAAAATTGCCAGTTTCAGAAATCTAAATTTAATGGAATTTCAATTGCTAATGTCACTGTTTTGCGAGCCAAACTAGCAAAACGCCGTGCTACAGTTGTTCCAGGGATTTCGTAGATTCCATTTTTGAAGATTTCATCCCAGATGCAGTTTTAAGGGCGAAATTTGTCGCACAGTGTAATTGTCAAATATATTTGAATATTTGGTTCAAGCGAATTATTTAACTTTCGGAATTATTGAATAAATTTTTCGATAGATAAATTGGAATGTATATACAAGGTAATGTAATGCAATAATATTAAAGTCGAGTCGATCGCACCTACAACATGTATTTGATGTCGATTTGCATTGAAATTAATTAAAAATTGTAAATAACTTTATACGAAAGTAGACTTACTAATAATATGATGCTTTACATAATTTCACTTACATTGACGAGACATTTTGTAAGAACCGATTGATGTAACGTTTCACATCTGTAATTTGTATGATTTTCAATCAGTAACCGTAAATTGTTTGTCGCGAAGTATGTTGGTTCATCCTACTCTGTTGCAATTAAATGAATATATTTTTTTAATAACATTGCAATAAGTACGATGTGAAATGCAACCTTGTTTTTAAATTGTCAAATTTTCTCAACTGAATTACGTAGCAATATTTTACAATTGCTGCACTTACTGCGCGTCAACTTCATTGTCAGAAAATTGATGTGGATATTAATTCGAACCGCTTGCTTTCGAATTGCCAAGGTCGATGTTTCCTATGTTCGCGAAAAAACTTGCGAATCGAAAACTCGATAGTACGACGATATGCAAAGATGATTGTTAATGTAACGACTAAAAAATGTCAAAATTGTTTCAAGAACGTGAAAACGCTCGCCAAGCAATGGGCTATCTTGATCATTTCCGGGTGCGGAAAAAAGCGTAATATGTAAATGTCATCACGGTTATTTGTAATGTTACGTAATAGTTATACAAACGTCGGAAAAAAATCATATTTCTCGTGGGTTACAACAAATGCGGTATTTTTTTAAATATTTGTGATCGGTCGGTAACTGGAGCAGTCGCCCTTATTCCTGAAAACGTGATAATGAACGCAACATCGTAATGGAATATGAATGAAAATTTGAAATTAATACATTGCTAAAATTGCGAGTAATGAGCATTGCTTTTACCCTGCAGTACTTGGTGTATGTAATGTGTATATGTAATTTATTATTCATTGAACTGAAAATGTTTGGTTCAATAATGTTTGATTTCTTTCGCGTAAAAAAGTCGCAGCGGATTAACCCCGTAGTCATTCGTACAATTTTTCGCTTTCCAAGTTCGAACAAGCCGTATAAATTTTTCTTGTACAGCTGCAACAGAAAATCTGGAAATCCCTCCGCCCTCGGCTTTGACAGAAAATCGAGACTCGCGCTTTGCCCGAGCCTTGCCTGCTGACGACTTTCCGAGCGCGGAGGGGATACACGGATAGGACATTCGTTGTGTCGGCCTCCGCGCCGTTTCTGTTGTGGACTGTACTCCGCAGTGATGGAAGTGCCCGAGAATCGGCGACAGTGGGAAAAATGCAGTGGGAAAAGTAATGGCCTCCCATTGGGTGCGTTACGTTTCGCGCGCGCGCGCACGCCCACGCTCCCCCTCGGTTCGAACTTCCCGCTTCGCGCTACTCCGAGTCTCGAATCTCGATCCGGTCACGTAAAACTTATGTTTCCTATCCCAATGTAAATTGATACTAATTTTTCAGTATTGAACGGAACTGTATGTCAATAAATCAGTACATGGACAACGGAGTAATCGATAACGTAATCGACAAATCCTCGCGCAAAAGGAATAAAGAATCAATCGTTCATTCGGAATTGTAATCAAAACATTTTCAATGTAAAATGAAATGATTGTTTCACGTAGTATTGCAAAGTAGATGAAGGCTTGTGATGTGATTCGCGTAGTCGCGGTACACATGGCGACAAGAAATTGTCATGTTACGTGAAATTCCCCTCTCTTTACGCGATTCCATAATTCGACAATTAATTAATGTAGCAATTTCTTTCTTGATTATATACGATGTACGAAAATAAAATTATTTTCCAGAGAGAATGTTGCACAATTTGAAAATATTGATTAATGTTCGGGGCAGTTTTTATTGTGTGACAAGTTTGAAATGAATGTCTCGATTGAAAATATATTTAATTGTTGATTAATTTCGAGACACGCAATGGGAGTGTTGCGCACATGTTGCTACGTCTCGTAAACGTGCGCCCTGCGCATTTGTCATTTGTCAATTTATTCGTCGTCCGCTAAGCGGTGACGATCGGCACGACTCGTCAAAAGTGTGTTGAAAAGCCAGATAAGAACTTTCAAAATGAAGAAATTGTCGTTTTTGGTCCTCGGCGTGCTATTAATTTGTATAGCCTACGTCTCCTGTCGGTATATGTCCAAACAAGTAAGCTCATTCTTTTTGACGGAAATATTTATGCAAAACGTTCGGCTCACGTTTATCGAAACGTAAACGACACATTTTTCCCGATCGAAGTACACAATATCCACAGAATTTTTTCGAATAATTCAATTGCGTGTTTTTTTTCCGTTGATTCATTGTCGTTTGTACTTTTTGACTTTTTCGTGGATAACTTTCTTTTGCCGTAACGTAAAACTTCGATAGAACGATGATTCCTTATCTCCGACATTCTTTACATTGCACTAGAAAGTCAGCAACTGTTATCTCGAAGTTAATTCTTTTATTTTCGTACCAATGTTCGTAATTATTGGAAAATTAATTTTTTTCAGACCAAGTTCTTCCTTGGCAGAACGTTTACGGCAATTAACGGAAAATGTCGATAAAGAGACGACTTATTGAGTCGAATGGAGCGAAATTGAAGAAATTTGTGAAAACAACCTCGAGGAATTATTCCGTCGTAGTCATGTTTACCGCAATGGCGCCGCAAAGGCGATGCTCTATCTCCAGGCAACCAAATGATGAGTTCGTCATTGTCGCCAACTCTTTTCGCTTCTAGCGAATCCACCCCGGCCAACTTTTCTTTGCATTCGTTGTTTTTGATGAGCGTTCCGATGTTTTTCAACTGTTACCGACCAAAGACACCGAATTTAAAGAAAAACGAAAATGCATTATTTTCAAATACAGAATGAACGGGATCGGATATCGAACGCTGACAAAATTTTAGAGTAATGTTTGTCAAATCCCAACAGCTTTGCAAGAAACGCATTTCAAATTTGAGAAAGAAAAGTTCAAACTTACGCCGATTGAAACAATTCTATCTCCAGGACTGAAAACAGATGTAAGACACCTTTGTTTATGACATATTTCAGATATTTTTCTTAAATTTCAACATTTTACAAAGATTGTACAATGTTCTAGCAGGTTGTAGTATATTCCGAGAAGATGTAGAATTTTCTACAATGTTGTGAAAAGTTTTTTCAATAGATGTGTAACTTTCTATAAAGTTCAATGAAATTCGAATATTTTCAAAAGTTCCTAGTTCCGTGATGTTCCAGTAAATTATAGAATATTGTAAAATATTTTACAATTGTTTCAGAAAATTGTAAATGGTTCGGAGAAATAGTGGAAGACTTTGACAAGTTGAAGAATGTTGTTGAATGTTATACGAAATTTTGCAATGTTGTAGAAAGTCTTGGGAGATGTAAAAGTATGCTCCAACTTTCCAGGAAATGTTAATATTCTTTAAAGTTTTGCCAAGTTCTGAAATTGTTTAAATATTTCCAAAAGGTTGTGGCATAATCTAGAGTTTCCTAAAAAGTCGAAGGAAATAAAAAAACGCTCGAATATTGTAGGACGTCGAGAAATGTTGTAAAAATTTCCTGGAGTTTCTGGAATGTATTACATTGTTTGACGAACAGAAATGTGTTTCGACTTACCGAAACGGACTAGGTCACGAATAGAACTCGGCCCACTTTCCTGCGCTTCGAAATCATGACATTTCCATCGCACTTAACCCCGCGGCGGTGTAAAAAAGCTTGAACAGACTGTAAGATTGTACAGAAATGTTGAGAAGATTTTTAAAAGTTTCTAAATTCTCTACAACGTCGTAGATAATTGTACAAGTTTCAAGAAATACCCATATGATTCCATGAAAGTTGCAAAAGTGTCTAGAGTAATTTCAATTTTATCTTTCAACTACCAAGTTGTATGAAATTTTCAAATGCTTTAGGAAATTTTTATATATATGTGGTGGAAGCTTGTAGAAATTTTGTAAAGATTCCAGAAAGGATGTCGCAAGTTTCGATACAATGTATTGAGATATTGTAATGTTTACTTGTCATTGCAAACGAAAACCGTGACGAAGAAGATTCGTTCGAGACGGAACTGAAACCAAAAATGGAAAATTGTTTTGAAAAAGCTTCAAATCTTGTTTTAAAATGTACCATTTCGATTGAGATGTAAAAAAAAAACCTACAACATTTCCACATTTTTTTATGCTGTCGTCAACTTACTTTGTTATCAAAATTGTATTTTCTGTTTTCAATTTGTTTTTTATTGTACACCTCGAAATGTTCATTCGCACATTGTAACTCGGAATTTTATTTTCAGATGAGATTCAACGTAGCTGCGGTGTAGATGCATTTTCCACCCAAAGGAAAGCAAAAACAAAGCGACACGATGGAGATTCAGAGAACTGGAATCAATGCCGAAGCGATGGCAAAGTGGATTTTTGAACGTACGGATAGTAAGGTACAAAAAAATGAATAATCTAGTTTAAGAAAAGACATTCTGTAATGTGTTGAAATTTATTATTTTGAAGATAGGAATCTTCGGACCACCAAATTACTCTGGATCTACGACGATCGTCATGCCGTTGGTTTTGCTCGGAGGATTCTTGTACTCGCGTCGGAACAACTTGGACTTTAAGTACGACAAAACTATGTTGTGTTCTGGAGCTGTGGTAAAAATAAATTTTGTTATGGCCTTTTTTTCGGAATATGAGTCGTTTATTGAACGATATGCATTATTTTCTAGTTTTTCACTCCGACAAAGATTTCTGGGCAAATGTGGAACAATTTTCGAGGTCCTCGTTTCGGTCATGAATAACAGAATGGAAATGTGGCTGACATTCATGGATCTTCTCAGGGACGGTTTGTTTCCGAAACGTGTATCTTCATGATCATCGGTATCCTTTGAGATTGAGGAAGAATGAAAATTGGGTTTACTGAATTTGGTTTTTTCATCGAAAAGGGTGTACGACGGTTGTGGTGAATTTAAGAATTGTGAAATGAGTCTAAAATTTTATTCTGGGAAAAGTCGAGGGGGGCGGGATGGTATTGTCCTAGAAATTTCCATTTGTTGAATTTAGTATTATTTTCTATTGAAGATTAAAATTTTCGCTTTTTTATATGAATACGCCCCTTTCTTGGTATGCTTTGTTCGACAATCGTTTGGTAAAGTCTTATGTTTTTTTCTTTACTATGAAAATTTCAATATTACACTATTTTCAGAAAATCTTCATGAAAACTACGAAAATGTGGAAAATTTGCCATCCTTCAGAGGATTTTTCAGTATCTTCTTATTTTTTTGTCGCACTTTTTTACGTATGTAATGCCGTTTAAGAAAGACTGTCTCCTTTTTTGCCGTCAGGAAATCCAATTTTTGCTACTTATTTCGCAAACTTTTTCATTTTATGGAATTCTCTTGATGTGAGATAACGTAATTGGCCCCTGAAAGTCGATTTATTTTGAAGAATTTTTTTTTTTCATTTTATTTTAAAATAAAATTTGATGTAACATAAAAAATTGTGATTCCTATACGTCAAAAAGTCTTTCTTGAAAACTTCTCAATAAAATTCCGTCCTTTTTGTAGGTGTAAGTTTGTTTTAACTTTGAAATATCAACAAGCTTATTTAAAGTTTTAAGTATCAAACTTTTTTTCAACGTCGTGAGGAAAAAACTGCGTTCGCGAAAGTGATTCATTTCATTAGAATTATGTCGATAGAAGCTAATGTTATTATTCTGTGTGTTAGAAACATGGTAATTTTTAACTTCAGGAAAAATGGTACATCGTTGCGAAAAATTTCGGTTCGTAAATGTAATAAATGTCCAAAGACTGTTTGAAACGACACAAAGTGCAGTTAATTTGTTAATTAACAAGATTTCCATTACATATTCTACATTGATATTCAACTATTCGTTCCGATGTTATAATAATCGAGAAACATAATTTTTTTGACGTGCTGTCGTGGTAATAGAAAAGCAGTTGAATTTTTGTGTACAAAACGTAGACAAGTACGAAAAAAGGGCACGTTACATTTATGAAATAACAAGATTCTAGCCACTTCGTACGACTATAAAATTCTTTATTCAAGTATAAGAATGTAGAAGTGAACTCCAGGCCTCGTCATAGAAAGCTTGAAAAGATACTGCAATTTTTCTGGATTTTGTGAAACACCGCGTACCAACGAAGTAGTTGTTACAAAACGTGTATTTATAGTTTCCTTAACGTCTGATGTAAAAAAAAAAAATGGAGCAGTGGGTCTGGCAATGATGTAGATGACGGAAGCTGCGACACGAAGAGGCGACGTCAAGAAGCGGCGCGTAGTCGCGGTCCTGGAACTCGCGCTCCTTGCAATTTTCTTCAGTTTATTGTTGTCTGTTTTCAGAAATAAGGCTCAAGGCTGTATGTACAGGTGAGTACGAAATCCCTTTTTCGTAATGATTTCTTAAGAAATTTGTTCAATTTCGTGAGCGTCTTTTTTTTACCTCGATGATTGAAATGGCGACAAACGAAACAAACAAATTGACGCACATGCATTTTTCCAATAAATAAATTCTATCACATTTCGCACGTACTTTAGCGAGGACAATTAATTTGTTTCAGCCTTCTTTTCAAGTAACTCGATCTCACGGAAACGATTTTGCTGCGGGGCAAACCGCGAATGTCGTCTTCGTGGCAAATGAATGAATCACGCAATACCGAACGAGTCGCGATTCAACGTGCCGAAAAGTGTTTCAATTCAGCGCGACGAGTGATGAGAAAAAATTGTAGCAATTCGCGTCAAAAAGGTGCCAGGGCGATATCGAAATTTTGTATTACACACAAACAAGTGTTGGAAATATTCGTTTCTTCGTCGATATTTGCAGTTATTGAACATATTATGCGTTTCAAAAAAGAGTATAATAATTTTACTCATCCGAGGTCTTATAATTACCGACAAGTTATGTATTCCTTATTGTATCAATTGCGTTATTTGGATGGTATTTTTATAATGGGAATATCGAAGGAAGGATGGACAAACTGTTGCGAGAAATTGTTATAACGCAGCCTCCTTTGTTTTCTTACGCTCGTGTTAAAAAAACGTAACGTCGATTTGAAATGTTTATTGTAGTAATATTCCTCTCGTCTGTGGGCAGTTTGTGAATGTTTGGTGGTACCAGTCTTATTTGGAAAGTGCATACATGGTGTAAAGTAATGTTTGTAAAATTGAAGTATAGTATGGTGCATTGCAAGTGATGAAACACAGCGATTGCAACGAGTGTGAAGTTTGCTGCCCGAGCGAAGCGAAGGCCCCAATCGCACGAGTTGCGATCGCTGCGTTACATCCTGTGTAATGCATGTAATTTTTCATGGCAACTCTATTGGAAATTCAAGTTTTAGTACCTGTGAAGTGGGATGAAACTTGAAATGTTTCTGCCTTGGCGTTTAAAATCTCGCGTCGATGACACTCTAATGTTTCAACGCTAGGGCAGAAACATTTCGAGTTTCAAGCCTAGGGATGGAGCTCTTATTTTCAACCCGCTTTACAGGTGCAGAAACTCGAAGTTTCAATACAGGCGCGATGAAAATTATTATGCTTTTGCGAAAATTTCAACTTATTACATGATTTGCGAAGACCCAAAATGTAATCAAGTGCATTGTCGACGACGAAAGGTTGAGCAACAGACCCACTGAAGTAAATGAGACATTCTGTAAATTGTGAGGGCCATAAAAAGTACTCGAACAGATCTCCTCGTTGTGATTTGTAACGTTTAGTTATCGCAGAGCCTTTTTCGTCTTTCCTCAAACTCGCCAGAATTTCGTTACACTTCAATTGCTTTTACGAAGCCGGCCAGAAAAATGCGTGCGAAAAGCTACCGAGCGTAAGTGAAGTAACTTCGTTCGATGGTTTCGTAATGATTTCCTGAAATGTAAAATTAATTTGAACCCCCTTGCAGCAAATGTACGATTTGGATGCGACCGTATCGGTAGCATTCAAATCGCATCAAAGTCGCATGTCCGTCGCAGATTTATGTCATTTAAGAAGCGAAATGAAGATGGAAAATTGATTTTAACTTTCCAGAAAGTCTGTAATGAAGCGTCTAAAGTCGATGTCGGCAGCGGAAATACTCGTATACAGAAACTTTAAACTTTTTGGCAATTTGACGTTGGATCGTCAAAGAGTTAAAATTTCCTTTATTCCAGTATTTCCGCTCCAAAAATCGACTTTGAATGCTCGAGTGCATACTTGTGGAAAGTTGAAATCAATTGTACATGCCCATTTCGCTTCTGAAATGATGAAAGTCAATCTGCGACCAACATGCGACTTGGATGCCAACGAATCGGTCGCATCCAAGTCGCATGTTGGCCGGAAGGGCAATTGATTGTAGTGCAGTTGTTCCATCGTCATTTTTGTACTGAAATGTTTAATTTTGAAAATCAATGAAGTAATAATGTAATTGATTTACATTACATGTTGCAAAATTTGTTTTCAAGTGTGTGAATTACCACGCGCAAATCCCTTGCTGTATCCGATCACAGTTAATGAAATGCCGGGATAATGAAACAACCCAGCAGCGTAATGACCAATAGAAATTTTGGCGTTGCTGAAAATATTGACGCTCGTTGTTTCGTAAAGTCTTTTGCCAAGGTGTATCGTGAGAGTGGATGAGACTCGAGTTGTAATTTTCAGGGAAACAGAGAAAAAGTAACATGTTTTGATAATTCGGTAATTTGAAAGTACATGGTATTTTGCAAAATGTGGGACAAAGTTTTCGTAGCGGTATTTGGACACGCAAATTTGAAAAAAAAACTTTCTCACCCAAAGGTTTTCTGTCGGAACCAAGAGCAAAATGCAGGGCGTCGTATAAATTATTTGGAATGTTTCCATTCAAAAAATATGTACTGAGCGCTATGATTAATGCTAATAAAACAGTCGGAGTGGCCGACATTTGAAAGTGGCGGAACAAACTGAAAAAGAAGTTACTGGCATTTCTCTTTTTTCGCAGAAGCAAATTTTTTCAGTTTGTAATTAATTTGGATGTTTTAATGACAAATTTTTATTCGTTTATTAGATTTCGAGGAAATATTTTTCTTTTATGCGGACGGAAAATGCTCTTCGGTCCTTTTGAAATAAAAAATCGTACGTCACTTTTACGGAGAATCATTTTCTCACTCGTGTCACGGTAGTCCTCGGCTTCGCCTCGGACAACAACCCTCGCATACGCAGAAAATGATTTTCCGTCCTTGAAACGTTACATGCTATTTATTTGTCGATCATTGTACGTTAAAAAAATATTCGATACGTACATGTGACGTGGTCCGAGAGAAGGGACTTTTTCCTTATTTTTTTCGCGCATATTGACACGTTACCAACATTTAGAAAATCAAAAGGATGAACATTCGATAAGAACGACGTATGTGGTCTATTTTTCAGAATACTTCCAAAAACGTAGTTAAAAAAATTTTTATCAATTCCTTTTTCGAATGTTAAGTATCCAAAAATGCCAACTTTGATGTGCTTACAAGGTTTTTCGTTAAAACTAACATATCCGTCGTTTCCCGGAATAACAACTCAAGTCCACTTTGACCTAGAACTCAACGTTGCATGTAAATACGATATGAAATGAGCGTTACGTCAAAGTGAAGTTGAGTTGTTCTTCGAGGGAAACACAGATATGCACGTTCGAAAATGCAGAAAGCGTTAATTGCCTATTTCAATGAATCATATTGCGACGGTGACAAATCGCAAAAATGGGAAATAAAAAAACACGTGTCGAATATTTTTCAATCTAGGATGTGATATTTATGTGAAATGGAATGAAAGTCAGACATGGAATAACGTTGCTTCTCATTGCATAGTTTTTTAATTACTTTTTTGACAGTTGTAAATTACTGACGAGCCAATTGTCGGTGTGATAAGTAAATTTCCCATATCGATGCGAGCGCGTCAGAAAATTTGGTAAATAAGGCTCCGGAAAGTAAATCAATAATCCAAAAAGTCCCACGTCGACCCTAAAAAAGGCGAGCATGATTTGTATCAAGTTCATGGTCTGATTACGATTCCACCGATATAAGATCGAAAGAGCGCGCGTTCTTTACAAAAAAGGCCCCGTTTTATTAGAAAGTGGACGTACCGGTCTCTTTAGTATCGTACTAAGAAGGCAGAAAGTGGGAATAAAATTCAATTCAAGTACTGTGAATTTGGAAAAATTTTGCTCGATCGCACAATACAAAAATAATACTCATAAATATGTCCGTGGTTTCCCGGAGGAACAAATTGACTCCGCTTTCACGTAGAGCTCAGTATCGCAAATAAATGTGACATGAAACGAGCCTTAAGTCAAAGTGGATTTAAGTTGTTCTTCCGAGAAACCCCAGATATATATTCAGGTTTTAGATGAAGGTTTTGGAATGATTGAGTAGGGACAAATAAGAAGATTAGAATTGTAAAGTAACAACGTGTATTTCGTCCATTTGTCTGAAGACAGATGTTTATATTACAATGGTATACAAACATTTGATGATACCAAATTGACTCAATTATTTCTGTCGTTTCCCGGGAGAACAACTTAACTCCATTTTGACGTAAGGCTCGACATTGCAAATAAGTGCGATATGAAATTGGCCTTACGTCAATGTGGAGTTAAGTTGTTATTCTGGTAAACTGAAGATTTGAAAGAGGTTGAGGACATGAGGAAGTTCTGTCGTAAGTTGAAAATTTGATATTTAATATTGTTTGAAAAAGTTTCAGTACTGAACTGCATTTAGTTTATTATATTTCAATTATTTTTTGAAATGAAAATTGTTTTATGAAATCGGATTTAAAGAATAGACAAATTGTTTACTCGATCTGTTACGAAATTTTCGGAGACCTTACTTGTTACAGATATTTAAGAAATAATTTCGTTAATTGATATTTTATTGAGAATGTTTTTAATTTCTATGCCAATACCTTCATGTTTCGATATTAATCATATTTTTTACTTAATTTTTGATTTTTAATAAATTTTTAATTTCACTGTTACGACATTATTTAAATATTTGTTTATTTATTAAATTAAAATTTGTAGGATCTTTTAATGATTTTTCATAATTGGGATTTAAATCAAATCGACGTAAAACCTTTCGAATAGAAAACTATTAATGTGGCTTCTATTTTTTGGAGAAAAATTTTTCTACGATAGCTGGTCTGGACAGGAGTAATCAAATTTGTTGCCATTATCATGAAATTCTAGACGACTCGCATAAATTGTTACTTCGTTCCAAATCAATTAATTTTCGTTAGTGTTATTCGGAAATACCAGCCAACTTAGATTTGAAAGTGAAAACGGAGAGCGAGAAAAAAAGCGAATCCGTGCCGCGATGGAAACCCAGGATCGTTCGATTTAATTGTTTCCTAAATTTTTAGAAAATTTGTTTCAATGAGTAATGTAAAAAATTATTTTTCTTGAAAAACATTCTTGTCAACGCAACTCGTTGTTTCGCAAACTTAAAAGTATTTAAAAAATCTTTTTCAAATCCTCCGAAAACTGGAAAAGACGGATGTTTCAAGTATATATTCAAATTTTTTCATCCGACGATTGCTATGTATAGAAAATTAGAAAAATGTTGCCGTCCATGAATTACAAATTTGCAGAACAATTGAAAATTTCCCCAACTGTTTCCAGAAAAAACTGTCAACTGTTGACAGTTGGAGAATTATCAGATTAACAGCGAAATGAAACACCGAAAATTCTTGTCAATAAATAATTGCCAAAATGTCGCAGTTATTGAATTCAAAATTTCTAGATCAATTGACATATTTTTTATTGTTCGAAAAATCTGAAAATTACTGTTCGTGACGTAATATTCAAATTCAAGAATCCACAACAAATTGAAAAATTCCTCAATTTTACTAGGAAATTTTAAAAAATGTTATCTGTAACAAATAATGTAAATCTTCAAGTCGAAGAATCCGAAGTACTTACTATTGAGAAATTCTAATATTTTTTTTGGAAAAAAAGGAAGAGGTAGAAATTCATATCAATAAAATTTGGGTTGAGTGTAGAAAGTTCCTGAATTGAAAATTACTGGAAGAAATAAAAAGTGTCCTCATTTTTTCCAAAAAAAAAAAAAAGTTACTGGAAATTCATATTGATAAGTAATTGTAAATGTACGAAGGTAAAGAAGTCGAAATTTCTGAAATTAAAAAAAAATTCATTTTCTCTTGAGAAAAATGATATTAAAAATTGTAATTGACATCAAAAATTTATAAATTTGTTAGTTTGTGAATTAAGCATTTAGGCACAATTGAGGTAATGGTACCAATTGAAACGTTCGGAAAGATGTACCATGTTTAGAACGCCATTTGATAAATGGAGCACTACATCTCTCAGCTGCATTGCAGTTTCACCACCGGTACGTATTCCACAACTGCTACCGTTAGCTTATATGATCCTTCAAGTTTTGCTAAAAAAAAACACTGACAATTCATATCCGCAAAGTATTAAAAAGTTCAAAATGTAAGAATCCAAAATTTCCACAATTGAAAAATACACCGAATTTTCCGAAAAAAAATTAAAGAATTATCCCACGATTCCCAAATTGTGTAGGGTAAAAAAAAATCTTAAAACTAGCATAATACATTGTTAATGTATATCCTCAACCTCTTCAAAGATTGCACTTCTATCGTAATTATCAACTCGTCGTCTTTTAAAAATTCCGACAATTTCTCGATTTCCACAAATTCCATAAAGACGAAACACGTTTGACAGGGAATATTTCGTCTTTCAGAAGTTGTCAAATACGGTAAAGATTTCGCAGTTTCGTACACGTTGTAGCTCGAATGTTCAGGGTGCGCGAGCACAAAGTTTACAAACGCATGAAATGGCCAATACAAATGATCGTAATTTTCCAATTGCATCGTGTGCAAGGCCGATGGCAACGATTTTGGATTTTCGCGAAACACATTCGACATTGCGCAAAATGTATACCAATTGGCTCTTGAATAAAACGTAGGACTATAAACAAATTGCTTCTTCGAGTCTTTTATTTCGCGAAAAGTTTTGCTGACAGTTTGCAATCGCCAAATGAGAATTCCTTGGGTATTTCGCAGGTCGGATAATTGGTTCCATAATACGTGAGTTTGCTGTTCCAGAGTGATCCATTTCCCGTACGAAACACTGGAAAAAATGAAACAACACTACGGTAAGAGTGAAATTTTTTTTCTAAATATATCCTCATTTGAGATGAGATAAATTGTATACTTGATTAATTCTTGTTGTTTGTGGAAAGGTTCTCTGCTACTTTCGCCGCAATTCGATTTTTGCGACACTTCCCAGAAATTGGACTCTAGGGCTTTTGCGTCTGATAGAGTGTTAGGGGATTGCGGATAGGCTTTTGCAAGCATCTGCAATTGGAAAAAAGTTGAATTGTAATATCGTAACATGAAAATCGTGTAATGTAAATTTCATGTAATGTCATCTGCATGATGCGTGACTGGAAAAATTGGTTTGATACTTCTGAAGTTCATTTTGAAATATCGAGTATAAATGGAAATTACATTATCGCGACCAATGGAAGACTAGAAATTTTGTTTCATTTTGAAATAGAATTTTTGTTTGTTATGATTATCTGCTGGACAGAATTATGAATGACGTTTTTTGAAACATTTCTGTACCAGGGACTAAAAAAAAAATGAAAATATCACGTTTCAACTTCGGGAAAATTGTCTGTAAGTTTCTGCGAAACGCAAAATTAAAGTAGTATATTTCACAACGTGTGCAGATGGAGCTTCATTTATGAATCTGAAATTTGCAACACGAGCCGAAGGCGAGTTTTGCAATCAGATTCGTTAAAAAAGCCATTCTGCACAAGTTGAGGACTATATTTTTCCCAACAACATGGAGAAAATACGATTTTCGACTATTAGAGCCGTGAGTAAAATCGCATTTTCTCCGCGGCGTCGTGAAAAATCCTGTTGTTCGCTAAAGCAATGTGAGAAATGTTGAATCACTGAAGAAGGATGCACATGAAACAAATTGCTTGAAGTGAAAGTATTGTCGAATTGTAGATTTCACGATATTAATATTTGATACTTTATTTCTTGGAAAGGTGTAATAGTATTTCAAGAAACATATTGCTACGAATTTTTTGCAAAAATGTAGGCGTGTAACTTTATGCTGAATGTAAAGTCTGGCCAACTAATTGATGATGTAAAAAAGTACTCTAGTCGTAGCAAAATGTTGTTGAAAGTAGAATTTTTTCAACAATATTATTAAATTTATGCCGAATTCGGCACGATTTTTGGTCCTGGGGTGCCCATATTTTGTACATTGTTTAAATTAATTGGGCCAAATTAAACATTTTTTGAAGAGATAAAGGAATCGATATTTCGCACCGTTTGCGAGATATTCGACGACAAACATCCGAATTACAGCGAGCGCGAGTATGCGTATCGTACGCGGTAAAGAGCGGTAGATGGTCGATAATGTATGAAAACAATATTTCTGTTCTCAAAAATCGAGATCGAATAAAGTTGAAAGATTTCCCAGGGGCCCCAAGGGGCCCCCGCCCCCCCCCCCCCAATCTAGCCTAACCTTACCTAACCTCAGAGTTTGCATTCTATTTCGGGTTTTAAAAGTCGAACGATGTAGTAGGGACCCCGTCGGTCCCCCGCCTGCCCTCGATCTAGCCCAACATGACGTGACGTTAGAGTTTGCATTCTCTTTCGGCTTCCAAAAGTCGGGAATAAATGGACTTTTGTATTTTCCAAAAACTGTAATCTTCGGAAAGATTTCATTTCCTGTGACCCCGAGAACATCTTGTACACATTTCCGTGGATCATTACATTCTCTCCTCCCTCCATGTAGATTAACTGTTTTTGAAATTTCAAACTTGATTGCTTTCAAAACGTAGCGGACAAATTGTCGCGCATTTGAACAGATATAAAGTTTGTAGTTTGTAATTTTCAAGGTATTCTGAATCAATGTGATGGACCCTTTTTTTTTAGGAAAAATCGTGTGCGCACGCGTGGCCCCAATTCAAAGCATGGGAACATTGTTGATAGCTCGCAATCCATAAGCACATAAGAAATATACTTTTACTTGGCGGAAAATTTTATTTTAAATACATATGCATCTAAATTGTAACGATGAAATACTACAGAAATGTAAGTCACATCTTACTTTTAGTGAATGTGAAACATTGTGTAGAAAAAAAAGTAATAAGGTTTTTGTACTGGTAATGAATGGAAGTTTAGGCTACTAGTTCGCATCATTAGCATCCGCCATATTCAGCCGTATTGACAAGTGAAGTAGTCAAAGGCAAGTGAATGGCTTGTTTACGTAACATATTCGTCATATGGAGTACTTAAAAACTGCTTTATTGCTTATTCTGGTATTGTAAATTGATGTTGCACATAAAAAATAATCGATGTGTCAAATCATCCGAAAAAGTGCGCAATATCGGCACCGCCAACAACATTTTCACTGCGATCTATCTTCAGAATCTTCAAGTGGGATGACAGTCCGAACAAAGGTGTTACCACATTTCACATTTCGCGGATTTAATAATGGCCGCGGCGCATGAGCATCAAGTCGAGTAAAAGGTCTATTTTAGCACTGTCAGCCGTCATTAGCTACGATTTTGTTGCTGTGTATGTTAGGCGGAAAATTCAAAATTGTTTTATGCAAGGCGGCCAAAATCTCATGTCAGCACTTGGGACGTATCTGTGCGTATTACTGGTGATCTTTGCATACGTCCAAGCAATTATTTATGCATATTTTGTAACTGCACAAGTATCAATTATGTAAATTAATTTACAATGGATTGAGAAAATATTCACTATTTTTTCCATGTCTTGTCCGTTCCCTAGCGATCATCAATGTTATAAAGAAAGTCCATAAATTTATACAATATAAAAAGTTGTTGTAAAGTGTAATGAATTTCATCAAATGGATTTCATAAGAACGCGGTAAAAATTTTATAAAATTTCCCGTTTGTATGAAACGGGCTGATAAAAATTTTATTTAAAAAAATTAAAGTTTTACTGAAAGGCGTTGAAATTTTATAAAAAATTTGAAATTGTAAAAAAACGTTCAAGATATCCAAAAAAAGTTCAGTATTGATGGCAAATATTGATTTTTACATGTTCAGTTAAAATGAGTTGTTTTTCAATTTTTTTTTGTTTTAAAATGTTATTATAAACCTTTTATAAAATTCATAATTACTAGGGTTGTTACCTGCCAGGAAAACAAATTTTCGTTTTCCTTGATAATTTAAAAAAAACATGTATATTTTTTTTTTTTTCAAACAATGACGTAGCTGTATATCCTCGAAAAGTTGTTTCCTGATTGCAAACAATTTGATTCTTTTTTTTCTTGAAAATCACTGTTCAAGGTTAAAAAAAATTTTACAGACTAGGAATTCCATCGTAATAAATGAACGCATAAAAATAACAACTCCGATTTAAATTTCACAAAAGAGTTGTGTCTATGGAGCTTTCGACGCCAAATTGGATCCAACACTGTTGCTCATTGTACACCCGGGTACAATATGTAAGAATATGGCGGAAGAAATGAAAGATGTAAAAATTAAAAAATGTGTATAAATTGTTAAATACATGTGCAATTCGACACAGAGAAATACTTGTAATGTCGTAAAATGTTAAAAGAGAGGAATAATACTCATGTTTTCCATGTTTTAATGCAATACATTTCAATTTCTCGCCTAGCAAAGATAGCAGAAAGATCGCAGCTAACCACGGCTGAAAGTGCTACTTATCGTCCATTTATATTGTCATTCACAAGCATGCACACGGCACGTGTGTGAGTACGCACGCATATCAGCGCATACCAAGTGACACTTCGCCCGCGAACGTATACTCGCTTTCGCTGAAATTAGGATGTTTGCCGTTGAAGTATCTCGCAAACGGTTCGAGATATCGATTTTTTTTATTCTTCGGCAAAAGTTTTATGTTGGCCAATTGACATAAAAAAAGACAGTAAAACTCTGCGCCCCAGGAACTATAATCTACCCCCGAGTACGAGCTAAAGAACGCGTTGAAAATATTGCCACAAATTTTTCAATTAATATCTTCAAATGAGGGGATCATTTCACAATTTAGAAATGTCATTTTTTGTTTAACGAATGTCTAATTTTTAATCGTTATTACTTCAAAGCCGCAGATAGTAACAGAATAAGATACAAAAAAAAAACAACGAACTCTCCAATTACCACTCTTTCCCTTGTAAGCGTTACAGTAGCAATGAATTTAAAAACTTATTTCACAAAAACTTCCCAGTCGAAAATTCTGTAACATTTCTCGTAGTACCACACTGATTTAAAAAATACTCCGTAAATATCTATGTAATAAAAATGAAAAGAAGAATGTTACCGTGGTAATCGCACATTAACGTGATCCAATTTTTGATTTAGCTTCAGTAACCAGACATGACGAATAACATTTCCTTTTTTTACGACATTTTGCTTAAAGTAGAGAAAATTTTTTCTTGCATCAGCAAATTTACGCCAAGTGTAAGATCCAACAATGTCTTTGAAATGTTTCCTATTGAATTAACGGTTTTGCTTTGGATTGTTTGATTGGTAACTTAAAAGGATTGAAACGATCGTTTTTTTTCCACATGTTAATTGCGATCAATCTTTAACAGATGTATCATTGATTTGTGCTTTAGATTCATATTTTATCTTGTTGCGACATTTAAATGTCAATTTGAGAGGCAAAGTATTCGAAAAAATACATGTTATTAGTTTATAGAAATTGCGAAAAATTTAATTTCGAATTCAGGAATATTTTGATGAAAATGAATTTTTTTTAAGTGTCACTTAACGGATGCTGAATGTAGAATTTATCGATACCAGTAGAAAAAGTTGATAGATTTTGCTAAAAATGATAATGCCTGTAGCGTTTTACATCCTAGTTTTCTCGGTTTTAATTAAAATTTCCTTTTTTTTCCAGATAATCTGATGAAAGAATTTGTTTATCTGTACGTTCAAAATTGTAATGTAAATGAAATTGTATTATACCGAAGTAGTAATTGTTTCTATATCGTATAAGAGAATTAGACAAAATTTTTTGTGTTATTTTTTATCTGAGTAGGATAGGAAAACACGTGACCGTAAGGCTAGTAATAGTTGGCAAAAATGTATTAATTTTTTGTGTATAAAATTTTTCGTCGTTGGAACTCAAAAGTCAGGATGAAAACTGAGACAGTAATTGAATGTCTCGATAACATTGCCTTTCAATTTAAGATTCGTGTCACTGTTTAGAGTGCCTATACATGGTTTTATGAAAAATTGCCGATTCGCATTTTAAATGGTCCGTCAAGCAACAAACGGTAGCACTTTTTTCTGCAATGCAAATAAACAAAATTTCCCATTACGAATTTTCGTGAAGTATGAAATTGTAATGAGTTCATTTATTGAAAACGATCGAAAGTCGACGATACTCACGTACAAAAGAAATGAGGAATATTCGGAAAGTAAGTATGCAAAAATAACAAACCAAGCTAATTTTTTCTTTACGGTAGTACAAAAATTTGACCGGGTTAAAAAGTTATTATTTCTTGTGACTCGATGCGATTGAAATACATTTTCATGACAAGAGTTGCAAGTGGGCAGAGTCGTTGGCATAAAATTTTTTCATTCGAAAACGTGATCTATTGGAATGAGAATTGAATTGTATGTTCTAGTTGCGAGATGAATGTTTAAATTTCTCATTTAATTAATGAAATGCAAGTAAGTTGTTTGATTAAAGAAACTCGAAATTGAATTATTTCCTATCACCGATGTTTATAGTTTTTTGGACAAGTTTTGAAGAGTAAAAAAAATTTCGAATTTTGCATTACTGGAAATATTCTAAAATTATTCGGAATAATGCTTTTGAACGTTGTACCTGACCTAACGTTTGTAGTTTGGAAATATTAGAGTTCAACAGACGAAACGAAAAACGGGACTAAATTAATAACAATGCTGTAATCAGACGTTCAATTACATTTTAGAGTAAATTATTACTCACAATATCGTAAGATGATCAACCAAAAATGAATCAAATTTGAAACCCAAGTCGGGATAATTTTTAAAAAAAGATTAAAAATTTGAATAAGACGAAAATGATTTCTGTACAATGACAACAACAATGTAATAGAGGAAAGATATATCGCTATTGCCGAATAATTTGTATGGAAACAACAGCAACAACAAACAATGTGCAATAAAGTTCTAACGACACTGTGAAATGAGAATACGAAAAGAGAATAGATTTGAGAGAAATAAATGTGATGAATGAAACAAAGTTGGTATTATGGAATAACAGCAATAGAGAAAAAACAATTTTCCTCTACTCCCTGGGTAAAATGCGCGATTGTTTTACTGTTGACTGTTGTTACTCGCATTATTCCACGTCTTGGAACAAAGTATCGTTCCCAACTTTCGGGAGATAATTTTTTTAGCTCATTTGATCGCACAACTCGCCTTCGGTTCGTTTTACAATTCTCGCATTGGCTAAAAAAATTTTCTGCCACTAGTTGGGAAATATACTATTATGCATTTAAAAACGTTATCTTGGAATTGTACGAATATTCCATTTGTATTTGGTACTGTTATTTAGCAAATTTGAAATATTTTTAGAAAATTGGACATTCTTTTAAGATTTACCACTAGTAGTGAAATCTGTTTGACCTTTATTTACTCGAAAACTATTGAGATTATTTAACATTATTCATGCAACTATCGCAGCGGTCGCAAAAACAAATTGCAAAATAATATTTCTTGTTTTTTCGTTCAGGTTTTCCGATCGTGAATTCGGTCATGTTACCTGACGATTAACGTATACGGTAATGTTAATTCCTTTTTGTTTATTTCTGCTCTATTAATTTGTAAACCTACTGTTTATTGCTTTCATAAAGTTATTTGAAAGTTGTTACGAAATAATTTGCGAAAAAAACCAGATGCAACTAATGTAAAATGTATAGACAGTGCAATTTACAGTTACAATTTCCATCATAAATTTTTTAAGAGAAACATTTTTTTTGTCGTTTTCACAACAGCTCTGGTTCGAAAATCGTATATTGTCTTCGATATTCAAATATCGCGAAATATCTTTTTCTCAATGTTTGAGACTGATACGCGCGCAATTCGTACATAAAAAATCAATTCAGAAAAACGAAAATGTATTATCGATTCGGTCCGATGTAGAGACTGCATGGAAATGTGAACGAAAAGAATACGTGAATGTTTGAATGTAATCGTCGATGGTTCCTACAGGTTTTTGTCGATCGATGCAATGACTTGAAGTTCGTAGAAAAAATACTTCATCTTTTGTGTCAATTTTCATAACTATGTTTTATTCCATTATTACGCTAAAAAGTAGAAACGTTAGTTAAAAAAATCAGTATCCGATTGTTTCGTTGCAACGACAAAGCTGTTCTTTAAGACAAATGTATCATTTCAAAACTTTTCCGATATACTGATAACACTTTTCTGAAGAAGAAACTTACAGAATTTTTCGAAACAACAACAATTGCAATATTTCTTTTAAAAAATAACAGTATTGTATCCGATTTTCATTTGTTGTTGTTGAACGTGCGATATTCTTTCAGTTGTAACTGAAACATTTAAAGCCTTTACTAATTTTTTTAAATATACTTTAAGTTGTATAAAATTTCAAAATTCTTTGTGTTTTCAATTACTTTGTGGAAATTTGACGCAAAGATTGAGAGAATTTCTGATATCAATCGTTGTTTTCAATTCGTCACGAGCAATTAAATCTGTTGTAAAAAATTGCTTAATTAAGAGTAATGATGGTTGTTTAAAAATATCTGCTTTTATACATGACGCATGTTACCCAAAAAGGATATATTATGCGGTAGCATTGAAGTCGGTGTAAAAAATGCGAAGCTAAACAAACTTTTTTCACTGATTTGCAAAACCTTGTATACATGTGATTGTCAATGTAACAAAGAACATTACAATTATTTCTGTAATTTCTATGATTTTTCTATTACTTCTATATTATTTTGTATTATTTTTGTACTTTGAAAAAACAGCGATAAGATAATTTTTGTAATTGACAAGATAAGGTATTCAATTTTCGATACATTTAAAAATTCAATAATAGTTTCTTAGAAGATTCCAGCCCTTTGTTTTGTTGGTAAAAATATGATGCGTGAAAACTTGTTACATTATAGTCCACTTCCTAAATAGTGCTGCTACGTATCTTTTTTGCTCCAATAAGCATCTTATTAGAACCCAAAATACACATATCCGCACTGTTAAAGAATTGGACTACAGTTGCCGGATTAACGAATGGAGGATCTTAGCGTGTGCTGCAGGAAAAATATCCCAACTCAAAGATCTTGTTCAAATGTTTCAATGAAATTCATGTAGAAAATATGACTTTGAAAATTCGGTATAATGAACAAAAGTTTGTTCGTGACTTTATGTAATGAAAAATTATCTTCCTCTCTCATATAAAGACGTCGTGTATGAACAACCCCTGTATGATCTTTTCGGCAAATCGAAAATTCATGTATTTTGAAAAATAAATGTTTAAACGTTGACTGGTCTTGAAAGAAAACACGTATTTCAGGACTAGATTTCAAAAGAAATTCCTGAGATACGTGTTTTCGTTTTGAATGGATCAATATGTACGAACAATGTTGTTGTAATGTTTGGATTTTTTTAACGTGTAGGAACCATGAATATTTTACACTAAATTGTGAGATTCTTGAGTTTAGCAATAGTCAGTGCCCGGAAAACATACCTGGGACTCTGTGTGGCTCTAGATAAGTTTTCAACATCGCTTTGGCTAGATCCTCGCGCAATTGATTATCCCCGATTCCGATTCCAATGCCGTCGTTCCCTAGAGAGTCTCCGTAGGCCTCCATGATCGGCGGAGACCGCTCGTAACTGCCTAAAAGATTAATTTCGTAATAAATATTTCACGGAAAGTTAAAACATCCAATGAAATTGAAGTGTCACGTATTGAAGTACCTAGATCAATATTTTTGCATACATATACACTCGACTCCCGTAAATGTCAAGTGGTCGGGAGCCTCGCGAAAACATAATCTCTCAAATGTCATTCGACGCGGTCACGCAAATTTCAGTCGCAGGTTATGTTTGTCGAAGGATAATAATATTGAGGAGTGTATTTACCATATATTTAATAAACGTTTTAATGAGATTGAGAAATGAAATTGAAGTTATTTGCACGTTCTAATTGAATTTTTCTAAAATGACGCTGTAAAAATTTTTTTCTTTACTCGTATTGATACAGAGAAGATAAATTATGTCGGTGTATTTCAAATTTTTTTTTTTTTTTTTTCATGTAAATTCCACAATTTTATGTACGAAAAGTGAAATGATCGTATAAAATTTCTGTGACAACGTCGTAGAGTGCTGTTTCCATTTGGAGCAATTTTGTTGTTATTTGGGAGAGGTTGACGTTCGAGAAGCTTAAATGGGGGAGAGCCGAGTGTATAATTCCTAAATAACGTCTGATACAATGAAGCAATTGAACAATTCTAAAACACCTTTAGATATACATTTTAGTTACTAATACATATCTAGCAGGCAAAACAACTTGCAGCACGCAATTTTAAGTAGGTCGCAATTGTAATTTTTTATTTGTTAATCAGATTTGAGAATTGTGTAAAATACTAAATTTTTTTTACTTGCGAGATTGTTTGTGAGTTTGTTACCAATTTGATGTTGTACCTAAAAAAATTTCATGATGTATTTCGACAACCGAGGCTTGTAAATTATTGATAAATCAATAAAATTTGAAAAATTTGCTTGGGATTGTCAGTAAAAGTTAAGATGTAAAAATACGTACTCCCAGAACCATCGATCACGACGGGAACCAAAGGTCTTGTTGCGGCGTGTGGCATGTTCACTGGATCAGAGCGAGCTGGTCGCGTTTCCCCGGTGATTCCAATATCTGCAGTTTCCGCATTGACTAAATTGCGCTCAGCTCTGTAAAAATAACTCAGTTGTAAAATTTAAACTTTCGAAATCCGAGGTCGTTTCATGTAGTATTAATTTGTAATGTGAAACAAATAAAGCCAGGTTCTAATAATTTCAAGAAATTCTACAGAAGTCACTTGGATGTTCTGAGAGACGTTTTACTTTTTCAGAGTGCTGGGTGTTACTCTGAAAAATTTTTATATATTTCAAGTTATTTTCGGTTTTGCTAAATTTCTCAAACCTTAGAACTGTATGCAAACTTTGTGGGATGTCGTCGAAAATTTTCTCAACTGTTATAAATATTGTAGAACCTTTTTGAAATCGTTGGAAATATTCAAGAACTGTATAGAATTTTTTGCAATCTTCTCGGATTTTCCGAAACCCTCTACATTTTTTTGGCAATTGGTAAAATATTTTAACATCTTCTTAAATTTACTGACACACCGAAGAACAAAAAAATTCTGAGAATCCAAAAATTTTATCAAACTCTCTATAATTTAAGAATTTAATGGAACACTATGAAATATTCTGAAATATTAAGAACAATTCGAAAGTAAGATAAAATTGTCGAATAAAACTATACATTAACATTGACGAACACGCTCGGCGCGTTGTAGGTCTTGAAAACAGACTGCGGGCCCATCCAGAGCCTTCTGTTAGGTCGGGCGCGATTGACTATCTCGACTCCAGCGAGCCCAGCCGTATTCTGCGTTATATAATTTTTGGCAATTTCTCGGTGTGATTGGTAGATTCCCAAGGGGACTAGACGACGACAAAGGCGACACGATTTCCAAGTATCCTGGGGATCTCAGCAGTGGCCATTGACCTTTCACCTCAACGTCCACCTCGATCATCGTGTCGTCGCATACTTTCTCCTTGGGTATACGTAGATTTGAAGAAAGTGACAAAGTACCTATGATGTCCTGCCAAAGCGTGCCTAGAAGGAGCAGATTTTATTAGTTTTGTTATATTGGATTTTCATATTGAATTGCAACGTAATGCGATACACGTAAATCATTTTTATTGTTATTTTTATGTTTTAATTTTTTGTTTTTTATTCGTGTATGTTCTTCTTCTGTCAAACGTACTCTCTATTCCTTGAGTTTGCATCGACACTCGAACCTCCCGAATTTCAAGCTCTCAAATTGCACAACCTCTAAAATGACACACAATTTCCTCTCAAACGTCGCAAAATTTTCTCTCAAACGTCTGAAAGTTCTCTCTCGTATGTCATGAAAAACCTCTCTCGAATGTAACATTTGACTTTTGAATGACAATTTAGCTATCTCTGTAAGAAAACACGATTAACGTGAAAAAAAATGTAAGTAATGAAATTAAACGAAATAATTGCTCCCTCCTGTACTAATTTATGTGAGAAATGTTGATTTTTCATGTCGTACCACACGTAACGTATCACTGAAATCTGGGAGAGGACGTCATGTCAAATATGGGAGGTTTTGCGTTACCGAGAATGCTAAATTTGGGAAGTTCGAGCTTAGCGATCTATTTATCGAAATCGAAATTAGGTGCTTAATATTTGCAAGAAATTGTATGGTATCTTGAAAAAATATATATTAAACGTATGAAATCACAAGTACGAATATACATTACTATCAAGTAATACAAAACAGAGGCGTCTTGGAAATTATCAAACGCAAATAAAATTTGTGGTTGCAAAACCTACCACTCGCAGGCTTTGGCTCCAAATCATACCGAATCATATTCCCATGACATGTCGTTATAACTAACGAATCCATCGCCCGTTTCGTAATTTTGTTCGTCAAATCGCGCTGAGCGAAAAATGAACGCTCTCGGAGAAGCAAAGCTGGCGAATATTTTCAACGATAAAGTCACGCCGTCGTCTCGAAGTAGTCGTTGCCTCTGCATATTTCTGCAAACGAAACAACAACAAAAATAAAAATGTACCGAGTTAATGAAACGACCAATACTGTCATCAAAAATAAGACACATGTCATTATAACGTTGTATGGTAAATTCTATGGACAAATGTATGGTACACCAATGAGATCACCAATATATGATGTAGTAATGAAAGATGTAATACATTTTTGTTTAAAAAAGCTGGGTCGGAAACCCTTCTTTTTCGTTATATTCGTTGTTGATATTTTGACAGCGCTACCGAGAGACAACGTAAACCGTACAGTGAACACTTCAAATTCTTATCACTACCGACCTCGATAAAGTTGCGAGCTATGTAATAACGGATCAATAAACTTTTCAGAAAGCCCGATTGTAGGAGGAGGAAATGAATTGAAATTCAATTGGTATAGAAAAATTACATCTTAAATAGATACGTCGATTGATTATCAAAACACCCAAGCAATAAAAAAACTGGGACAACATTAAGTTTGATTGACGAAGCTGTTCGATTAGTCGACAACGAATTTCACGAATGAAACATTGAAGTAGTTTAAATATATTTTTTTCAAAACAATTATTCACTCGAATGTATTAAAAAATACGTATCAGTTCGATTCGTCGAATTCAAGACAGTCCTGAGTAACACACTAATAAGCGTATACTGAAGCAACTTTCAGTTTACCTTACATTAAAGGACTCTCTCAAAATTGAAATAGAATCGTAGGAGAACGTAATGTAAATGCTGTTACAAAAGTTGGTAATAAATGATAGGCTGGAATAACAGCATGTGGTATGTATGGTCCACCAACAGATGATACGAAAGTATTGTTTGTAACATTACATGTGATAAATCTGACCGGTAAGTAAATTGGTCCAAAAAGGAGAAAAATTATTACTAGAATAAAGAAACGTACAAGTTACATGCATTCAATTAATGCTTAGAAATCGGTTGTCACTTAACACGGAATTGAAAACGAACGTGAAATCGAATGGTGAGACGTGAAAATTTTCAAGAGAGTGCAAAATTATTTTAAACGTAAAATTGTGGAAATGACTCAAATTGAAATCAGTAAGAAAGCCATTAACCGACAATCTCGAGAAATGTGCGACAGTTGATGGGATCTTCATCCGTCAAGTCCACGTAGTTAACGATGAGTGCTGGAGCAAGTCGTCGAGCGATTGCGCCTCTAGTCGGTTTTCTACGAGTTGAACAATGACCTCGACGCAGTTCAACTCGACGAGTACGAGTTTCCCTGACACATGAAATCCGCCGCAAGTCCGCCGTTAGCCCGCCGTACCTTACAGCGGGTTTACGGCGGATTGGTGCAAAAAGTCATACCTAAGCCCGCCGTAATGGAAAATTAATTATATTGGCTATTATTTCAATACACATGATGTAAAAAACGTAATAAATTGAGTAATATTAAAAATCATTATTTTCAATCACTCCCAGTATGAAATATT
>JABFQI010000010.1:0-28024 GCA_022816925.1 Trichacis sp. ZL-2020 | reverse complement strand
AACTGGCATACTCGTGACGGAAAAAAAAGATAAATATGAAACATGAGAAGAAGTGGGATATATTTTGAGGTGTTCTTGAGAAATACTAAAAACGAACGGTAAAAATTTTTTGTTGGTGGTAGCGGAAAAAGCCCACAGGAAAAAAGGGAGGGGGGGTGGAAAAAATCACAGGTGGCGATCAGAGGGGGGAGGGGGGGGAGGGGTATTTCGTCTCAGCGTAACGCTCAGATACTAACATACGTACCGACAATAATATTCGCGTCATCACCGTAAGTGTCAATATAAGTAAAAATTTGCATCGCGTAATATGTGGACTGCCACATACGCGCTCAGCCGAGTAACGTAGTGGGGTGTCAAATATGACATCGTTCAAAAGCAGACTTGAAAGATACCGTTCAGTAGAGACTGAAAAAAAAAGAGCAGCAATTTCCCATTTTCCGATTCTTTATGTGGTTTGCTCAATGAACGTAAAAAACTGACATTTTTGTCTATGGAAATTTAATTTTTTCAAAAATTCACATAGCGATATCTTACGAAGCATGAAATATAACGATTTATAATCGATGGGGCACATAACATACACCCAAGCGATACCGCCAAGGCCAACACGATTCGTAAACAAATTTTTTTTCCAATAATAAATTAATAATTTTTAAACACAGTTGCAACTTTTTCTTTTCGTTTTAGAAAATAGTCGGAAACTTGCGATGGAAATAATGCTAGAAAAAATGTCAAAAAGTTTGATTTGGAAAGTTTACTCGTGACTTCCAACCGTTCGGTGGGAAATTGACAAAATTAGACGTATTCAAAGAAAACGCGCGTCGCTGTCACTCGTCGCATGTCAGTAAAATTTGACTGCGCGTAAGAGAGTGTCGCAGTCTTGCGTTTTATTTCTTTAAACCAGCTAAATAAAACACATTTTTCTTACTTTCATACACCTTTATTTTCAGACCATTCGAGTCCGACATTTCGCACAGTTTTTTCAACGACAGTTCTTCGCATTGAAATGTAAATAATGCTCTAAACTCTTGACATCCGCTAATTTCTGTTTCAAATCTTAGCTTTTTGTGATTTTTTGCAATTCTCTGATTCGCCAAACAAATGATCGGTGGAAAATCTTTTTTTAAGTCGATCATTGATGTCGACCACTGTCATCGTTAAAAGAATGAACTTTGAAATTGGGAATAAGAAATTTGACGGCTCTCTACACCAAAAATTCTTTTCGTAATATACTATTATTTCGTTTAGTTTTGTAATTCTTCAATTCGTAGTCGTTGGGACGAATTATCGAAAAAGGAACTTTTCCGATTTTTCAATAATTTCAATGTTCTTCCCGAATGTTTCAATTCTTTCGCCTTTTTTGGTAGAATTCTTGGAAACCCCGAAATTACAATCACATTGACTATGCGAGTGCCCGCGTACATGATAAATGTGTGTGATGTTAATTTCAACGATAACAATGGTCAATCGTTGATCTTAAGAACCTATTTTCTACAAATTTGTTGTCAAACGAATTAGGAAACTGCCATAAACCACCGAAACCTGAAATTGGAGACGAAAAAGTGCGTACTTCAAGAGTATAGAGCATTATTTGCAATTCAAAGTGAAAAATTATCATTGAAGAAACTTTGCGAAATGTCGGAGTCGAATCATCAGACAATAAACATATATTAAAATAAGAAAAATGTATTTCATTTAGCTTTTTTAACGAAACAAAGCGCGGGCCTGCGACAATCTCTTACGCACAGTCAAATGTTAGCGAAATACGGCGAGTCACCGCGACGCTCTTTCTCTTTGAACCCGTCTAATTTTGTCAATTCCCCAACGAACGGTTGAAAATCAACTTAAAACCTTTCCACATCTCATAGAGATTTATACTGTTTTTCGACATTTTTCCTACCATCATTATCACCGTAAGTTTTCGACTACTTTCTGAAACAAAACACAGATTGGAATTGCTTTCAATCATTACAAATTATTAAGAGAAAAAAATTTTATTTACAAATCTCGTACATCTTGACGGCATCGCTGGGATGTACATTATATGCCCTGTTAATTTTAAATTGTTACATTCGATGGCTCATGAGATATCGCTATTTGAATTTTTGAAAACATTTACTTTCGATACTAGAAAAATGTCATTTTTTTACGTATATTTAGCCAACTACGAAACCAATCGAAAAATCGTTCTTCGTACGTCACATTATTTTTCCATTTGTTACTAAATGGTATTGTTCAATGTAGGTTCTCAACAACGTCATTTTCGATTCCTCACCGCAGCGCCCACTAATCTCGGCCGGGTGCGTATGTTGTTCTTCGATTCAGACGCTCAATTATTGTAAAAACAATAAATGAGGCAGATGTTTCCTGCGACAAAAAATATGCGGAGGACAATTCAGCAATTTTTATTTATTGTTATTGCGTTTTACTACTACAAACCTTTTCCAATCCAGGATTCACAGGCCTTTCTCCATTGTATTTTTTGGCCTTGTTGGACTTCCCTTCCGTCCTTCCGTAAGTCGATTGTTTAGCTGTCGATGGAGCATCTTCAACAGAGAGTTGACGAAGTTTCTTTTCCTTAGCAGCGGCAAGCTTTTATGACACAAGACTGCGAATAGCTTCATTTCGTTTCTTACGCCGGAAATACAGAAAGTTATGCACCGCCTCATCGAACAGGGCTGCTAATATCCTTGGTTTGTGCAGCGAGCATTTTATCCATGTCGTGTCAAAATTTTTCTTAGCATCTTCAGTCATGACGACTGTCAAATCGAGCCTGGCGAATAGGAAAAGCGCGCTCTCCAACCAACGAAGCCCTACATTCTCCAAAGCGTTCTTGAACTCTGGACTCTTGAAACATTTGTTGCAGACGATGCATTTACTTTTTTTGGAGACTTCTTTAAAAGTAGCATTTCTTATAGATGGAGCATCGAAACTTCGACCAAGACGTTGATCGTCTATTGCAGAAGTTTCGTGAGCGACAGCATCGAAACATTTAATCTCAAGATCCTCCTCTATCCTCGGCACGTTGATGATATCCTCTAGATCAATCAGCGACTCGACGACACCATCGACTTCACAGTTTGAACCATCATTTTTCATTGAAATTGGATCACTGATCAGTAATGCTTTTGCGTTTCCTTCCCACCGCTCGGCATTTGGAGAAGTGTTATCGTCACCCGCCGATCTCATCAATCCAAAATAATTTTCAATGATATCTTGACTCAAGAACTTTCCCTTTAAGCACGAGTGTACAAATTCTTCCCTTACTTTATTTAACATATCCTCAAAGCCGTCCATCGTTATAGCAATATCACGTCTTGTTGGTTCGGAAAAGATGTCATAATCATGCTTGGGACGAAGTTTCTTTTGATCGCGAACTGAAGTTTTGTGAATTACGAAACGCATGCTCACAGCAACTCGTTTCATCTCTTTCCAAACTGTCGTATTCATACTTCCTACTTTCGATTCTGCATTCATTGCATCGAACCAGTCATTGACCAAACCGAAAAACCATGCAGTATCTTCCGCTTCTCTACAAGTTACTACAAACTCTCTGCCTTCATTTTCTTCTACGGCTGCATGGAAAAAAATGTAACGTGACAATACCTTGCTCCCCTGTCGTCCGAGATGCAACTCACATGCAACCATTTTCTGTTGCACTTGGCTTCCATGTTGGTTGCAATTTTATATTCTGAAAAAAGAAAAATAAATATGAAAATTCAACACACACCTCATAGAAAATAAATTTAATTGACGATTCAATGTTCCTTCCAGCTTAGAATCATTAAATAAAGATTGACAATCGGATTCCTCGATTTTACGTCGATCGCTACTCGCCGTCAAAAATATCATAAAATGCCAGTGAGAAGGTTTCACAATACTACAAATGGCTTGAAATTATCAATGCCATTGTAATTAATAATGATAGACGATACATTTATACACATTGTTTCGTAATATCAGTACTTGTCAGGTCTCGAAAATGCTCGAAACTCTCGAGACGTCGACTGTACATTAAAATACATCTATTATAGGGCCCTGAAATTTCATATAATTTTGCAATGCGTCAATATGTTCCACAATCTTTAATAACATTCAAGAACTTGTCAAAAATTTATATGTAATTGAAAAAAATTCGAGACAATTCTAAAATTTTCTTCATCTTTCCAAAAATTTAACATACTTTTTGGAATATTCCAAAACGTTATGAAATGTTCTGAAATATTGTACAATACCCCATACATTTCTAAGAAGCTTTCTTACGTTATGAAATATTTCATAAAGTTCTTGGAAGTTAAATAACATTCTGGAACTATCCAGATCATTTAACAAGATCGTAGAATCTTTTATAAAGTTCTAGAAAGCCTTGAAAATTTTATAAAGTTTTTTGAATTTTTTACAATGTTTGAACATGTTCAAGATTATTTCGAATTTTCACAAATTTTAAGAATGTTCTACAAATATACATGCCGTTGTTAAATGTGTTTTCAACAGTTCTCGGTAGCTTCTGAATATTCTAGAATTATCTAGACATTTCTATAAAGTTGAAAAAATGTTCTGAAATATTCTAGAATTTCATCTAAACAATTTTGGAAGATTCTCGAAATTTTACAAACGTTCCTGAATGTTCTTGAATGTTCCATATTTTACACATTTTTAAAAAATTCAAACATTTTAGAACATTTATAAAGTTTTTAGAAGACTTTAGAAATATTTGTCAAGTTCTAAAATGTTGTAGACAATAATAGGAAGTTCTACAATATTTTTCAATACATGCATTTCAGGCATAATTTGAATTTTCCAACGATCTCTCTTCGAATTCCCTGTTCTTCCACATAAGTTTTTTCACTGTCTTTTTACGTTTCGCCTAATTCCCGGTTTTTTCCCCGTTCGCAAGACACTACGTGAAAAGTAAAAATTTTCATACATTTTATACAATAATCGGCTTTCTGTAGAAACCTCATAATCATTTCGGTACAGCGACCGATTGTACATTGTAATTGAAATTTCTTATTGACATTACATTACTAATCGTAATTTTTCAATTACGTAACTACATCATTCAATTTCTTAACATTAATCGAAGAAACTTTTCTTTATCCTTATTATTCAATTTTTCAATTGATACATACATATATTCAATATACGTCCTTTTTACAATGACAGGTCTTTATTTTCTATTACTCTCCATACTGTACCGATTGCTTGTTATATTTTTAATAATAGTTTTGTATAATAATAAACTTTAAGCATTAAAAATTGTTGTGTACATAACGAAGACGAGCGAACCATTGAGCTGGCTCGAATCCGAAATATAAAAACGGCTTAATAGGGCAGTAACGGCCACATTCCATGCACGACAAGAGTTCAGCCGAACGCGAAATAAATGCACCCAATGCAAAACGACTCTTTTTTCGAGATTTCCATTTTTTAAAAAATTATAGAAAATCTTTGTCATACGAATGTTTCAGGAGAAAGCTGTGATTCTCGCAGTAGATAACAGCGATATGATAATAATAAATTAACTTACCTTGAAAAAGACAATTTCTTATATGATGTGCATCACTTATATTTCCCTGCATCACTTGATAATTCATCTTTTTTCCTCTCACGAGGAGTGATACATTGGGGTACGCAACACGTCTTATTCGTTAAATCCATTTTACAGTTTTAAATTTCGATAATCTTCATTGCGTGCATGCAAATCATCGCAAAAATTGGCATACTTTTGCATGCCATTGGCCTTCCGCCTGAAATTCCCCATTTCTTCTTCGCTGTTTTTGCTAGTCTGCACAAACACCATTGACCACATCAGCTGCATATCAGCGAACACAACGGTACGATTCTACTATATCGACGAAAATTGATGGAGCAATTAGTTTTTTGCATACTACCCCGGTGTGGCTTGCATCTGCTGCCATCGACATCCCCCCCCTCTCTGAAACAGCTTTAGCTATTTCGCCCTGTCATGTGTTCCCCCACTGAAAATTTCTAAATAAACAGACACGAAGTGAACTTTGAAAACCATTGAAAAGTACGTTGTAATCCTTTTTTTATTATTCAGTGAGGATTTTTTATGACACATTCGATACGATGTTAACGTTGGGGGAACTTTTGTTTCTTGTTTATCAATTACTTGATCTCGCGGGATGGCTTGTGACTTCCTGTTCTTTTAATGGAGATACAGAGTAGCTTGATGCAATAGTAGCTACACGCATACGTAGGTACAATAACTACTAAACAATTAACAAAATAAAAGCAAACTCTACGACCGACTGTAATAGAGTCGTTTATCATCGTAAAGAACTTTTCATTTATCGGTTGGCATCGTCATTATTAATTGCAATACGGATTTGTGAACCGACACAACGCGGTACTCCCATAGACTTATATAAAATCTTAAATCCACATTTATCAAGAGGTAGACATCGTCCACAATCATCTCTCATATCTTTCTTGATCTCCAAAAATGATTTTTTTTCTTTTTTTTTTCGTTTGCTTCGTTGCTGTTTATTTACAAACGGATTTTCAATCAAGCATAATGCAGAATTTGGAGGAATTGACGCATTAAATAATCAAACAATTAAGAAAAGAGAAGCCAAGTCTTTAATCGACCGAAGTAGATTTGTTCATTCAGAAAAATGACTTTTTATTTTATTCAGAGTTTCTTACGTACTGTTGATACAAAAATTGATTTTTAATTCGACTAAAAGCAGAATTTCTACGGACTGATGGATAATATAATTGTTAGACTTCCGCACATGTATACACAATTGACCGGCTTGTAAAAAATGAACGTGGCGTCAAAAATTTAATACGAGTATAATATTTTAATCGGAAAACGATCGGGAATCGATCTCGAGATGCCAAATTCGTTCATTTCCAGAATAATTGGCAAAAATCGTCCGATTGAAAATTCCAATTTAACGAATCTCGGCGTTTGGAAAACCGCTATTTACCTCACTTTTTGGTAGTTCTCGCATGTTCAGCACCGTTTTCGGATGATGTGGCAACGATTTACGATGCGAGAAGCATATTTTTTTTACTCACATATTTCTTCATATTACAAAAAAAAAAACACGAGTGACAGCGATCGAATCTAAAAATGGCGGCATTGTCGTTATACCTCCGTAGATATCATTTTGACATTTCGATAGTATCGAATCGATTCGCTAATCGATTGCATACAAACATTCAAACAGTATCTCTTACAGTGCAAAGTTTTTATTAGGTTTCCTTTTGTCATTACATCAAATTCGTTTTTTTTTTCTTCGAAAATCGTCTTCACAATGTTCTGCATATTAGTGAAATGAAAAAAGTAAACGAAACATTGCAAAATAATTGTGTAAAACATAATTTAAGTAGTATTGCTAAAGTGTATGTATCCTTAACGCTAAGACATTCGTTCCCCTTCAAAACGAGATACATTTTTCTTCCGAGGAAAGAAAAGAACTTTGAAAATATGTGGGACACAAATTGACACCCCCCGCCCCCCCTCAATCTAGCCTAACCTTACCTAACCTTTTTTGCGCCTGAATCTCGAAGAACTCAGTTACCTCTCAAATGGGAAATTTCAGGAAAGAAAAAAACTGAAAATTGCCTTGGGCCCCAAGGGTCCACGGCCCCCCTTCAATCTAGCCTAACCTTACCTAACCTTTCTATATTTAAATTTGAAATAGTCAAACAATATTACATTATTCACTTTTTCGTAAGATGTACAATTCTATTTCATCAAATAACAAAAATATTTTCGTCGTTTCTTGAAATAGGCTTGTACCTCAAACGAAAAAAAAACATTTTACTAGCGTAGGACAATTTAAAATTCATTATAAAAAGGTCAGGTAGCGTTAGGCTCGATTCAAGAGGGGCTGGGGCCCCACCGGGCACCCGGAAATTGTCAAAGTTTTTTCTTTCCCGAAACTTTTCATTTGAGAACTAAATGAGATCTTCGATATTCAGGCGAAAAAATGCTGGGTAAGGTTATGCTAGATCGAAGGGGGGCGGGGGGCCCCTTGGGGCCCCCGAAAATTTCAAACTTCTTCTCCATCATAAGAAAAAAATGTACCCATTTTAAACCCTTTCCGATTTTCGATCTTAATCCATATATGCACTTTAGCAACGGGATTCAAATTACTTTTTACACAATTTTTCTGCGATTGTTCGTTTTCTGTCTTTATGTCACTTGCAACCAATCTCGTTGTGCGCAACTCTGTCTAAAAGTAAAAAAAAAATTTACCCCACAAATGACGAACCCCAATAAAAAGGAGGAAATACTTATATTGTTACACGTATAACAGATTATTTTTCCAATTGAAAACAGATTTCGATCGCCCCTTTTCGTGTTCCACTGATCACGTGTCCAATTATGTAAGCTTGTTTTTTCATGATATTTTGCATTGTCAATTCATTCAATACGAATTGTCAGTAAATATATCGACTTTGAGCCTTTATGAACATATCGACATAAACGATATAGTAGATTTCACTTTCAATGAGAAACCGTCATTTTGCGATTTCTCTAATTCTGCGCGCGCATTTTCAATACTATCGATGCATCGATAGTACGAAATATCGAAATTACATGTTCTTACACATTTTCGCAACGACAGCCGGTGGCCGCCATTTCCAGATAGGATCGATGTCACTTCCGTGTTTTTTTTTGCAAACATGTGAAAAAATTAGTTATTTTTAAGAAATAAACTATTTCCCGCCTCGGAAAATGATGCCCCACCATTCCAAAACCGTCCTCGAGCTGCGAAAACTCCGAAGAATGACGTAAATAGCGTTCACCATAACGCCAAGATTCGTGTAATTGAAAATTTTTAATCGGACAATCTGTACAAACTCATCTCGAAATTAAACAATTCGGCATTCGGAGATCGATTCCCGATCGTTTTCCCGTTAATAACGTACATTCATCTCAAATTTTTGACGCACCCCTCATTGTACACAGGCCTGTCTATTACGTATACCTGTGCGGAACTGTAACCGACATAGTTCATAAAACATCTACAAACGTAAATAAACTTTACAATTTACTATATTCGCAATATATATATTTTCTCGCTTTCTCCCTGAAGAACCCGACCGAAATAGTAACAATCAATTACGATGTTTTTAATGCTTTTTTTTTCTTGGAAATTGTACAATAATTGAAATTTTACATACATACATATCTCTTATTCATACCGTCGCGTGTCTTTGAGTGTACAAAGGAGGCATTATTCCTTATCGGTTTTTACTATTTCTACAAAAATACAATACATTTTGAATGATCGCTCGAGCTCGCGCTGGTGGAGGGTGCGCCACTTGTCTATCAAATTAGTGTCCCCAGCTGAGGGGCGCGTCTTTTCCTTTCCACCGCGTGTTCCTTCCTCTCTTCCCTCGACCGTCGCGGAGCATCAATTTTTGGCTGACCCTACTTTCCCTGCACATTCGGGAAACGTTCCATGATCGAGCGTTCTGTGAAGAGAGTGCCATTTCTCCTTAATCCCACTCTCCTTCTTCCTCCCCTCCTACCCTCGTCCCGATCTTTACTTCCTCTTTCTCGATAACGAATTCGAACCTACTAAAATATCCACAATGTTCCTTAATCGTGTCTCCACCGAGCAATACTATTAGTGCCCTTTCCGTTTCCTCTATCTCTCTATCCCCTGTCCACTTCACTACTCCCTCTTCCCATCTACTTCCAATCCTTTCCCTCACTTCTTTGCAGCTAATTATGCGCTGTCTTGTTTCCCTGTCCTTCTTACAACTCCTGCAACTGTCCTCTTTGTATCCCGTACTTTCCCGCTGTACCAACATTTTCGCGTCTTAACCTCGCCCATTGTTCCTTATCCAAAGCTCGTATGTCTTTCTTTTACCAATAACTCGGACAATCTCCCCCCGGCCATGTGTTTCTACATTGTTCGCAATACTTAGAGACCTTTATTGTCTCACAATCATCCTCCCTATTTCTTCTGCGCACCTTCTCCAGTCCCTCTTCACATTTCTCGTCCCAGTAGTCCGTGTTCCTCCCTTCTCCTATTTCTCTTATCATTCATTCTCCCTCTATCGCTTCCAATGCTTTTTTCCATTCCTTACACCAGTCCGTTGGGTTCCCATTATTTATCGCTCTTATTTTCTCTTTGATGCAGATCTTAGGCCATCTTTCTTCTAACATTTCCCCCACTTCTCTCACATACCTGAAGGCTCTTCTTTTTGCCTCATACTCTATCTCTCTTCTTCCTGCCTCTGTCCTGTACAAGTCGCCGTGTGTATTTCTACTTAATCCCATTGCCATTTTGACAAATCTCCCTTGTGCTATTTCCATCTTTTCCCTTCTCTTCCATCCCCATATCTCTACTCCATATAAGCCTCCTGACTTTGCCAGGACGTCGTACAAGTATAGTCTTCTTTTTAGACATCCGATTCCCGCCCTCCCAATCAGTGCCCAAGCTGCGTTCGTTGCTTTCTTTATTTTTCCTACCATCGCCTTCACATGTATCTCGTACGTGATCTCCGAAGAGAACCAATAACGTAAATATTTTAATTTATTCACTATTTCAAGTTCTTTCCCCATGTAACTCCATTTCTCATTCTTCCCTCGTTAAACTCCCGTTCCGAAGATCATTACGTTCGTTTTTCCCACATTTACTTACATTACATTTATCCTCGCGTATCTTTCCAGCTCTGGTCCGCGAATTTTAGCGCAAAGATTTTTCTTCTCCCGACAACTGTTCCCCCTTTGTTCTTCCTTCTCAACCCTTCTTGTAAGTCTTCCGTAAACAAGTTAAATCGAATGGGTATTGGACGGCGTCCTTGCCTCACCCCTCTTTCCGTTATAAAACTCTCCGTTAGCCCGTCCCCTGCGATGACTTTATTTACCCTCTCCCTGTAAATACTCTTCATCATCCTTAGCATCCTCCCCCCCAGTCCTATTTACCCTAGTTTCTCGTACAGCATTGTCCTGTCGATTGTGTCGAACGCAGCCCTAAAATCCACGAATGCTACAAAGAGTATTTTTCACTTCCTCTTCGGTCTACTGTCTAACAGCATCTACAGCGCAAATACCTACTCCCTCCTTCCTCTACATTCTCTGAATACAGCCTGGCTTTCCTTCATTAGTCTCTCACTCTCCACCCACTTTTCCAATCTACAACTTGCAATATGCGCCAGAATCTTCTATCTTATGTCCAGCAGGGAAGAATTCCTCCAAGAATTTGCTTCGCAAGACATTCAACTTCTTCGGGAAATGTAGCCGAGACATGAGTTTTTAGCTCTAATTTTTCGAGATTATAGAAACGTTATTGAACAGTTGTACCACTTTCTGCAATGCAATTTATCAATTATTTTCTATACATTACAAAACATGAAGATTAGTGAAATCGTTCATCATACTTGACGGAATCATTGTTCGAGCATACGATCAGCTTCGTCCACAACAAAGTGACGAACAGAAGAGAACTTCACTCTTCTGCGCTCGACAAAGTCAGCAAGTCGCCCAGGAGTAGCCACGGGGATGTGGCAACAACTCTCGATCCTAGTTGCCTCGTGATTGCCACTCAGAACTCCATAAAAACCTTCTGATCCAATTGTACGTATTCTGGGAAACGTCAACTCTGTACCTCTGACAAACTGCCATCTGAAAAATCCTAAAAAGATGCCTCTTTATCTGTTACTAAGTCGATTGTAAATTCCATTACAATTGACAAAAATTAAATACTGTTCTTGTAAAAAATAATTATTTTAAATACCTTACGTCGAAAAGAACCTTGTTGCGAACATATCATCGTACGGAACTTTTGCGAAATAATTTGGGCAACTGCTCGAAAATACAGTTTTCCCGTTTTTCTCTCCAGTGAGTAGACGAGTACAACTACTTACGAAAAAAATCTAAGGCTCGTAATTCGAAAAGTAATGACTATAAACATCTGAGACTCCTTTCATTCGAATTTTAAATTTTCACTCTTTCCGACCTTGTACAATTCGGCACAACCGGACAAATGTTTCTGAAAAAAGTCTATCGATCTGAACTCGAAAAGTATTCACTTCAAAAATCTAAAACTAATTGCATTCGAATTGCAAATTTTTACTCTACCGACGTTATGACTTTCAGACTACTCGGATAACTTTTTCTAAAAAAAGTCTACGGCTCATACCTCGAAAAGTAATTACTTTAAAAATCCGACGGTACTTGCATTCGAATTGTTACTTTTAACTTTACCAACGTTCTGAATATCAGCCTCATATGACAACTTTTCCTACAAGTAGTCTACGGCTCATAACTCGAAAAGTAATGACTTCAAAAGTCTGAAACTACTTGCATTCGAGTTGTAAATTTTTACTCCACCAACCTTCGGAATTTCAGCCTGATCGGAGAACTTTTTCTAAAAAATGTCTAGGGCTCGTGACTCGAAAAGTAATTACTTTCAACATCTGACAGTAACTTGCATTCGAATTGCAAATTTTTACTCTACCAACGTTCTGAATTTCAGCCTGATCGGAGAAGGAATGATTTGCCATTATCAAAAATTATTTAGTTAATTGATTTACCCCGCCACACCTGATTCTTACGAATACATTGGCGGGTTTTTACTCAAACATATTTGTCTCTCTTACTTTCGTACTCTTTACTAATTTGCGTCTTAAGAGTGGGCCTTTATTTATAGTGAGTTCCGAACCACTCTCGAATCGCTCAATCCGATTTTTAAAATTCAATTGAAGATGCCAAAGCCTTCAAGTCCTATGTTCTGTATTGTTCCGCAGCCTTCACTCCGGAAATGATTGCTTATGAGTTTCATCATCCCCAAGCCTGATCGGAGAACTTTTTCTGAAACAAGTCTACGGCTCATAACTCAAAAAGTAATGACTTTAAAAATCTGAGACTACTTGCATTAGAATTATTCATCTGTACTCTACCAACCTTATGTTAGGGTTACGCGTACCAGAAGTTAATTTTTTTACTTCGTCCCTATTGTTGTATGCACATACTTTTCATTCTCACAACTTTTCATTTGGGGCAGTAAGGTGATACGAGTTGGCATTAAGGTAGTACTCGACTTCCCCTTCAAAATGACCTTGGAAAATGACCTTCGTCCCAAGTCTCTCCCCCCCCTTCAAAAGTTACGAATTTTCAAAAATTCATAACTCGAAAACTTACTGGCATTAAGGCGATATGAGGTGGCATTAAGGGTAAACCGACCCTCCTCTACAAAATGGCGCTACTTTCAAGTAACCAGGATAATTCCCCTAGAAGATAATCTATAGTGATAATTTACAATCATTTCTGATCGTATAAATTTCGTTACAAACAAAAAAATGAAACATTTTTCAGATTGCAAATATGTACATGTTTTATTTGTTCTGCGACTATTTGGAACTGTCATATTCATTTGTACTTCATAATCAATGTAAATACAGTTCCTTCCATATCATTAATCGTCATCTCAAAATTTGGAATATTTTTCGTTTTGACAACAGTTTTCCTCCAATCATTATTTCGTGTAGTTAACATGGAGTGACGAAAATGTCATCGAATTTTTTCCAAGTCCAATTCAAAACTTACAAATTGTCCTGCATACCAAGATGATCAGCTACAAATTCGAAAATTTTGAAAAATTCCGTATATTTTCATTTGGAAAATCAAAAATCTACAATTTTTGGCTTGCTATTTTAATCCATATAACACAATTGACCATACCGTTAAGCCCGACCCCTGGGACATTATTGTTCCGTCTTCTTTCCGAATATGTTACCGACAAATTCCCCACCCCAACTTTTTTCTTTATATGTCCAAAGGGAATTTGACGTGCCTCTAACGTTCGTCACGACTTCCCGACAAAAAGTCAGCTTTGATTCAAGTATCTCCCCCCCCCTCCTTCAAAAATTATGATTTATAAGAAATTCATACATCGGAAGCTTATGGCTCTTACGGTGATACGACGTGCCTCTAAGCAACACCTCGACAACCTGTACAAAACGGCTTTCGTCGCAAGTCCCTAGCATAATTCCCCTTCGAGATAATCTATAGTGACAATTAAAAATCACATCGAATCGAAAAAAGTTGTACCCACCAACAATTTTAAAAACTTTTCGATTCGAAATATGTATATACATTTATTGTTGTATGAATTTCTCTAATTGTCAAATTAATTACAACTTGAAAAACGATATGAATAAATTCTTTATCCCATCACAAATGATGAGCACAAAATCGTAACATTTTTTTTCCACTTCAACTTTTTCGTCAAATCATTATTTTGTGCACTTCACCTGTAATGACAGATTGTTTTCTCGAAATTTTTCTAATTTCAAGACTTTTAACCTCAAAATTTGTCCTACATACCAAAATGATCATGCTGCAGGATAGGAATTTCGATTGATTTTCATGTAATTTGTCATATATAACGACAAAATATCGGGCTATAATTTTGATATTCCGGATCTCAGGATTTCGAAAATTTTTTTTTAAATTTCACAAAATCGTCCGAAACATCTCGAACAATTCACGAAAATTCGACTTTTCGCAAAGACGAGATATGACAATTTTCGGATCGATCGAACCATTTCATCCGTATTTATGAATTTTCCAATTTTTACATTAAAGCATAACGTTAATGTCTGCAAGTGCGTCTCCAAATATAAAATCTTCCAGAAAAATATTTTTTTAGTCCCAACGATCCGTTTTTAAGTGAAAATGAAGAATCCGGTGTCGCAGAACGAACGTTTTGTCAGTAAATTCTTTAAATAAAGAAAAAAAGTGTTCCGTCGAGCTTTCGTAAAAATACTGACATCGGAATTTAAAGCGGTGAAATGTGTCGCCTAAGGACATGTACTTAACTTGAATGCCATTTCCTTCACTTCATTTACGTGTATTATTTTTTATGTAAGTAGAGAATGCAAAAACCAACGCGAAAAATGTCACGAAAATTGAAGTTATACAGTCCGTAGATTCTTCCTCATTCTTGATTGATTCCGGCAGCAATGCCAGTCCGTATATTTCTTTACGCTGTCAGTTACAACGGCCGGAAAATTTGAAATCGTGTAATTCAATAGCTTTCTCTTGTGGAGCTGTTTGTAATTTAGAAACCTTTTTTTTCCAACTTTTCAAGTTGAAGGCGACGAAGTTGTTGTTCGTCCCGTCCGAAAATGTACTTTTCCTTCTATTTCCTTCTTCTTCATCGGGGGGAACGTTCCACTATACTCCTTTGCTGCAACCAAGTCGGTGATGTGCTCAATTTGAGTCTCACTCATCACCTTCTCGGTTGCAATCAGGGTGTTTGACGTTTCTTCGAGTTGGGGGAGTCTTTTCACTGTTGGTCTGACAATAACCCACTCGTCTTTCTGGAAACAGTCTTGAATTTTATCAAGACCAAGAATAAGTCCGGGAAAAACTTGAATATTCAAATTCACGCAAGTCAGTAATGTTTCCTTTACGCGATCGCCGTCGTCCTTTCCAAGAAAACATACTGCTATTTCAATGATGAGTTTCCCGTGATTCCGTATCTTGTTCACCACTGTCGACGCATCAATTTCCCTTACCAATCTTTCATACTTGCTATTACTGGTTTGAAAACCGTTTTTCGTGAAGAAGCCAAGTACGTTGTTATGGTAAATGTTCAGATTTTCTCCGAGTTGGCAGTATTTAGCTGCATACGTTCTGAGAAATCTGAACATTGTTGAGATTCATTGTTCAACGTTAGTGCTCGTTGTCGCTCGTAAAATGATTGTTTGATGTTCGAAGATAAAGTTGTGACATTCTGAAATGTGGGGCACTCCTGTCTTGTATACATAGAATATTTTTGATTTGGATGTCGTTACGTTCTGTCCAGGCAACGTCAAGTACGTCGGCTTGAAAATTCCTTGAAAATATGTCTTTGACATCTTCATGTCAACCAATTCATTGAATCTGATGTTGTCGACAGTTAAAATATTGCCCTGGAGCCACCACCTGAGATGAACGTCATCGTCGTACATTTCCCGGAAATGCATGACAGAGGTGGCTTTTGGATTGCCCATTCCCTCACAACTGGGACGGAGCACTTCTTCCGCCTCTTTCTCTTTCGACTCACCCCACCCGGGAGCACTAACAAGAATTGCTTCTTTTTCGAACTGGGTGTCAATGAGGTGGGTGAGTTCCAACTGTCCCATTAGCAAGAGAGTGGGCAATGACTCCAGGGATATCGGAAGATCTCGATCAATTGACGGAAAAACTATTTCAAGTCTTGTACCCGGCCCTCTTTTCAAATTCTCAAGAAACTCGTCAATTGCTGTTAACCCTCAGTGTGTGGCTTGTCGTAACATTTCCATCTTTTGAGAAATAGTGCTACGAAAAGACAAGTCATTGAGGTCCCTGAAAAGGGCCAGGGAGAACATTCTTTTGTTTGGCAGCATGTGTGCCGAAGTTTCATATCCCTGTGCATAGACAGTGTTCCGGTCTCGTAAATGTCCAGTTGTGCGTCCAGCGAAGTACCCGTTTTCAAGGTTGTACTTTCAGTACAGTTTTACTTTTGGACCAACAATTTGCTTTTTTTCCTGAAGGTCGTACACGACGCTTTCTCCTTTTTTCCGGATATTTCTGCACCCCAGTGCAGATCTACAAGGATTAGCGATCGTGTACGACGCAACAGAGATGTTATTTTGTTGATGGCCAGTGTCCGTCCCCGAAGCAGACCGTGTTCTGATCTGTAAAAAAGGATTCGTCTTATGCCGATGGGGTGTTATTTTTCACAAGATGTTCAGTGAATTTCCCCCCGTCTTCAGCAAAAAATGTTAACGGTACTATCTGAATTCGTCTTCATGAAAATGCTTATCTTGTTTTTTAACCTTGTCCTACAATTTGGTGGCAGCTGCTTCACCGCATTGTAAGCCATGTCCAACATTTTCTGTCTCAATCCAAACGTTTTGCTGACAGTGTTGTCTCTTTCTGCCAACACGTAAATTCTTTGCGCCCCGTATCCCCCCAAGGGAAATTCCGCAAATGATGCACCTTTTCTTTTTTCAACATTTTCCATCACTGTCAGGGATTTTCCCCGGGTGGAAGACGTCGTCTTCTTCAGAATCGGACTCTTCGTCCAATTCTGGGTTCATCGTGACGTGTACGGTGCGCATATCCGAAAGAATTTGACTTCGTTGGCAGGCTGTTGCTCTGTGAGCTTTAGCGTCAATAGGGAACCTGGCATCGATGGAATAATCTCCAGCATGTTTTGTCACTGTGACGTACGAATCTACGTCATAGTGACAATTTAAATTGTCCTTTTTGCATTGGCGTGAATGACGACTCGTTGTCCGTAAAAGGGTTTTTTACGGGGTGTTCCGTCGTCTGTTTTAGACTTGAAGAACTTTGTAAAGTCGGATATATGGGGCTGTCGCTAGATGAAGACCCCTGGTCGCCCACCCCTGACGAACCAGGTGCCGGCACTGTGGTATCCCTCCCCTGCACCGTAACGTTAATTTTCCTTGTCAAATCCATCTCCGTAGTATTTTGTTTTTTTTGCATCGCAGATGAGCCCTTGGTGCTCCGGGTCGTGTAGATTCTGCCCTACACGTGGCTTCACCAAAAGGTGTCGTGTTAATATTATCTGACTTTGAAGCGCGGATCGTCTTTTATTATTTTCACAAAATTATAATACAATTTTGCAAAAATAAGTTTTCCAAACTGCATTATTTGAAAAAAAAAAAGTACATGCAAGCTGGACTCACCGAGCCTGACTCACATGTACAAGTGTTTTTTTCAAATAATGCATTTTGAAAAACTTAGTCTTGTAACATGATATTACTATTATGTGAAACGTAACTGGTCCCAGCTACCTGTGAACTGTTGGACTTGGAATATTTTCATATAATTGAATCTTGCGTTATAACATTAAGTTTTATAAAATGCATTTTTCCAAAAAAAAACACAAGTACATGCAAGCTGCACTCGGCGGGACTGACTTACATGTACAAGTGTTTTTTTGAAAAAATGCATTTTTAAAAAACTTAGTGTTGCAACACAATATTCGAATGATGTGAAATTATTCTATAATTCCATTCAGTTCTCTTGTAACTGTTGGACTTGGAATATTTTGACATTACTGACATATCTAACGTTACAATATTCAATTTTTCGAAATGCATTTTTCCAAATAAACACAAGTACATGCAAGCTGCGATCGACGAGCATGACTCACATGTACAAGTCTGTTTTTGTAAAAATGCATTTTGAAAAATGTATGGTGTTGCAACAGAATATTCGAATAATGTGAAATTATTCTATCATTCTGTTCTGCTCTCTCGTAACTGTTGGACTTGGATTAATTTTTCATTTTATCAAAATTATGTACACCATTCATATAATTAACTGCATTACATGACTGTATTCCTTTTTTTTTTAATTTCTTTTTTTTTAAATTTCTTTTCAAGAAATTTTTTTTTTAAATTTTTTTACATTTTGTTTTCAAATTGTTTTGAAAAAATTTTTTTATTAATTTTTTTTTTTCCACATTTCTTTCTTAACTTTTTTTTTTTTTCAAATTTACTTTACATTTACCCCCCCACCCCCCCGTCGAAATTATTTTTCCGTCTTTTTCTCGAATATGTTGTCGAAAAATTTTCCCATCCCCCCTAACTTTTTTGTTTATGTGTCCTAAGGAAACTTCAGGTGCTTCCAACATTCCCCATGACTTTCTGACCAAAGTGACCTTAGGCTAGGATACCCTTTTACCGCACCGTAACATAAGGAGTAACGTACATAACATTAGGTTTTTAAATGCTTCTGACGACTTTCCAAGTGTTTTGTCGAATTTTTTCGCGTAACCTACGAATAACCTAAGAATTAAACCCTCAATATACACCTTTAATAATACTTTGCAGACTGTTTATTCGTAACCTAAGCTTTTTCAGCTTCACCGTCATGTTATCGTTACTTATAGCGATGATTGACATAAACTTACGTCATTTACCCAAGCGTATCTCCCATACCTTATTCGTGATCTAGTAACCTAAGAGTTTTTTAACTGTTTTTGCGTCGCTGAATCCAATGGTGATATTTTCGATTTTTTAAAACTTACTCTTTTTTGACTTTTCGATCGTGACAATTTCAAAATTTGAGTTGAGCGAAAAACTGTTGATGACAACTTTGTAGGAAAAAATTTTTCTCATACAACCGTATGTATGACAATACATAAATATCAAAATTTCGATTTTTCAAAATTTCTTCAAGAAGAAAATATTCCAAGAAAAATTTCTCCCATCTACCAAAATGATCAGCAAAAAATTCGAGAATTTTCGAAAATCCGGAAAAATTTTTTTGTGAATTTCAAAATCTAGAATTTTTTGCTCATCATTTTGAGCTATACGAGAAATTCTTCCGTACATTACGTTACATACAGGTACGTTCGGACCTAATTCCTGACCCAGTGACGTACGTGTTATTGAAGTCGAAAATTTTTTTAAGTCCAAAAGATTCGAAAAAACATTTTACCTATGTACCAAAATGTTTAGCATAAAATTCTAAAATTTACATATTTTGGAAATGAAGTACGTACTGCGATACGTCACGTCATCTAGACGTTTAATAATGCTCTTTACTCTTTGTAATAAAAAGAAACGTTACAATATTAAAGTTTGTCAGATATCGATCGACTTGTCATTGAAAATTTTACCTTTCAACAATTTTTCGCAACGAAAAATTCCTGTCTGTAGCCCGGGCGACCGGGGGTGAACGGGGGCCGCGTCACAGGGCGGGGACGGGCCCACGGCGGAGCCCTGGTTGTGGTGCATGTGTCGAAGCCCTCGCCCGGGGGTTCGGGGGGCGGAGCCTCCCGATTGTCATAAAACAACTGATTTTCATATTCACAAAAAATTGCAATTTCGAATAAATGTTTAAGATTGATCTTTGTAATAACATGAGTGAAAACTTTCAAAATTTTCAGAAATTCTTACAACATTGCGTCCTCTTTTCTGATTTTCGAGAAATAGTTGAATTTTCAGATATCTCAATGTTACCCTGAAATGTTGCTTCATTCTTATCTTTCATTTTTCGGATTTCAGGAAAATCGAGAAATTTTTAAAAATGTGTCAAGACTCATATCCCAGCAAATTTTATCAATATTGCATACTTATTTACTGCTACATTAAATCGAATTTTCAATCCAAAGTATTACGTGTACGTTTCCGATTTTCAATCTACTTCTTGATATGGGAAAAAATTCGAAATACCATTGAAAAATTCGAAAAATTCATTATTTTGCATTTCTTACATTTTTATACTTGCATTTTTTTAAGACTACGTTTCCAATTTCCGCGAAATTTGCAAATTATTAAATTCTAATTAATCTTTATCAACTTTTTGTTCGTAATATAGTGTCCTTGGACTTTGTCATGCCGAAAATATGAAACAAAATCTGTTGATATCTCGAAAACGTATCACTTGATCTGCGATGTATCGACTGTTTCATACTCTTGCATACGCAAAAAATAGATTGTAATTGAAATAATCGTTGACCGGCAATCATTAAAGAAATATCTATCCACATCTTAAAAATGGAGAACTTTTTTATCAATATACCGACTGTTTCACACTCGGGGGGATACCATGAGTCTATTACGCTCTCTGTTGTGACACTATCGGCCTCGATCGAATTCAAAAAATCCTTCAACTCTCCTTTTCGAGATAGCAAAATAGCGTTAAAGATGACTGTTTGCAAGTTTGCAGTTGAATGCATCGTCTTGTCGAACCAGGATCGTCAGTCGCAATCATTGGAATCCAAATTGTTTTTTTTCCAACTGGTTCTTCATTACAAGTCTCAACAGCATAGTCGATAACATCGTAATAGACGACTATTGGATGCCGTTGTATGTTCAATTTTTCACACACGAATTTGTACATCGAATTGTAAAATAATGGGTGTTAAAAAAAAAGGGCATTTGCTCTTGTTTGTGTCATTAACAGACGGAGGATCAGAAACCAGTGTCTTCTTGAAATTTTGGATAATCACTTATAACCGAAGTACTACTGTTTCATCTATAAGACTTGCAACACCGGGTAACATTATTGGAAGTTGTGCCATTGCCCCAAGAATAAGACATCTTTCCCACCAGTTTTCGTAGTGCAATATCCGCCGCGGCAATAACTTCTGAAAATCGAAAATTGGAAGGACTGTCTCATACGGTCGGCACAGTTTTGAGCATATTAGAATTTTTTTAAAGTACTTACCGATTCTACTTTTTTCAAAGCACCCAAATTGATTTTTGTAGTGCGTTCGTCACTACAGTCGGACACAACAATCAGAACAATAGCTTTATTCTCCAATCCGACATCTCTGTGCCCAATCCTGCAAAATTGGCATATTAAGTGCACAGCAATGATATCTAACTTAACATATTCAACAATCTTGGGACCGGAGCATTTACATGCTAGTAAGATATCAAAAGAAATGTTGTAAATTTATATACATTGGAACCTCATTTACATCCGCCCTCGTTGATATCTTCCTTCAGTTATATCTCGCTGTAGCCTCCACTTATAACCGCTCGACAACCCTCACTCGCTCAGCTCCTGACTAACATGGACCAATCGCCCGTTGTTTCTTTGTCCTTTCCTTATCCACGCGTCACACGATTTCGTGGGAGGGGATCCCACCACTAGGTGTCAGTGACGGGGTCCCCTCTCGGGACGATATAAGCGAATGTTGACGTTCCCGAGCGGGGGAAATAAACGATGTTCCAGTGTACGTATATCGATCAATACTAGCAGTTGCTTTAAATTTAGGCTCAAATTTGTTTTTCCCGACACATACCATCCTCGCTTTCGTTAAGCCGCGAACATGATATTGACTTCATTGGTGGCCTCCACTCGACCTTGCTAAGTGGTCGAGAAGACAAAAGCCAATTTTTTTTCACGTACAGATTCAAGTAGTTTATCACTTTCAAGCACATCACGGAGTCTTTCACTGGGGCGATACTCGTTCTTCACCCTCGATAACCTTACAGCTGAGGTAGTAGATGTCGATGTCATCGTTGTCGCTGCTACGACGCCTGTTGTGGCTGTTATCAGCCTGTTCTTTGGGAACTGTTGGAATTACAATAATTTCACATCAATCCTACATGACGTTATAACACCAATTTTTTTAACATTACATTACATGAAAAAAACACAATTGCATGCAAGTAGCTTCGGGGAATTTGAATCCAATTGGCAAGGTACTGCCAATACGTTGTATATCGCTGTCCGAACAAAGATACACGTCATCGTCGTATCTCACGTACGACATATTACGACTCCCCCCTGTCCTTCCGATGATTGTCCCTGATGATTCAACACGGCAGTCTGGGTATACAGTTTCCCGCCGTAATTTAAACGATGCTCCAAATTGAGCGTAGTTGGAAATTTTTCTCTCTCTGCGCTCTGGGGCCAATTGAACCGTATAATAAAAATGTTTCGTCCTACGTTGATTGTCCCAGACGTCTCAGACATTTTCTTTCAACGGCACGTCGACCACTGCGGCGCCACGGCTTGAACTGCTTTTACGATGTCGCCTTCAAAATCAATGACAGGGGTTTTCGTAATAGCAACGTTCACGATCGTTTTTGGGATCTAAATGAAATTACATTATGTACATCGTTATCTTATTCGAAATATTTACTACATCCTTACTCCATTGAATTTCCGACACGGCAGGCAATCTCCAACGAAGATCATTTCCGTTTGGAACAGCGAAACATTTTCAAATTTATGAAAGGCCAGCCAGTCCAATATGCGCAAAACGTATTCGGATCGATGCTGCGTCTCTCGAGTGGCTGATCATACTTTTGCCGTTTTTTTTGGACAGCAAGGTTAGGAGAGAATATTTCTCCATTCATTGCCGAACGCGACGTACAGAGGAATGTGAGTTTCATATTTCCTTGAAGCTCGTACGATTCGTTTGCTTTTGCGATGATTGCCGATCTGAATCTTTCAGGGGGGGAACACATGACCGGACGAAATCGCTAAAGCTGTTGTATGGAGGGGGGGAGGCATGTGTATGGCCACAGATGCAAGCGACACCGTGTTAGTATGCAAACAACTAATTGTTCCATCAATTTTCGTCGGTACACATTTACTTATTTCAATTTTCAAAGTGAATAGAGTGTCGTCGACCCGTTTCAACTTTCGTTTTCAACTTTCAATCCGTATGTAAGATACGGAACTTAACAACAACACTTAAATATTGAAATAATAATAAATGCGAAGAATTGTAAATTAAATGAATGTTCGCATAGTAGAAACGTATTTTACGATAACTTTAAAGTATCGAATTTTATTGACATCATAACAAAAAATTTTTGTAATTTGTAAAATGATATTCAATAACATTTAAAAATTCAAATTTCAAGAAATGTAATTCATTAATTTGTACAATTCAAAATTTTCCGGTTCGTAGATGGAAAATTGTAAATTTTTCAATTCACAACAAAAATTTGGAGAATTTTAAAATTTAAACACAGAAAATGATAATTTTTTAATGTTTCGTTATTCATTACTTCGTTATCGAATTATGAAATAAGACATTTCGAATGAGAAATATCATGATTCGAATGTGCAACTTTTCCATTACATATTATAATGTATTTCCGAGTTTCGGACCAAAAAATCATATTTTCGATTCGCTAAATTCATAATTAAAATATTTATAAAACTTATACATTGTTGAGATTGTAACAAAAATCTTTGTAACATTGATTACGATATTTAATCGCAGTAGAGTATTCTAATGTTTGGAAATTGAATTCATCACTTTGTAAAATTCGAAATGTGCAATTTTGTAGCTGAAAACTTGTAAACTGTCCATCTCTAAATCATACTCCGAAAAATTATAGAATCAAAATACAGAGAAGAACGAATGTATAATTTTTTTACAGCTCTTCATTTATTACTTTCTACATATAAAACCTTTTGTAATTTAAAATGAAAGTTTTCATTCCAATTTTTATAAACTGTAGAATGAAAATCACGAAATTTTCGATATCCAAATTTTTATTTATAAATTTAGTAGTACTGGAAATTGCAATTCGCGCAGTTATTCATATTCATCTACATCAAGCACTGCGTACAGCTTTACCGACTAACATCGAGAAATAAGAAGAAAAATACTTGCTTGCAAACTACCGTGTTGGCTCTAGCTACTAGCGTCTTAAACCGGATTTGTCGAAAAGTTATTGCTTCCATCGGAGCTTCCGATTGGCTCGACTGAAAAAGGCCAATCGTATGCATCGATAGCCGGGAAACTGGTTACCTCGAACGCGCACGTCAAAAAGGCAATAATCACGGAGCCCCCGAAGCTGATCATGATAAAACCAAAATATGACAAGCTCGATTTGACCCAGGCGAGGGAGAAACTGTTACAAGTTTTCCACCCTCAAAAGGAGACAATGCAAATCCGCGGGGTGAGGAGGACCAGGACCCGTCTTCTTGTAGAGGCCCAATCGGAGAATGACATAAAGAAACTGAGTGGCAACAGAAATATTAGACAATTATTTGACCGAGCCACTGCGCAAGAGACGCCCGAAGATCATTATTTACGATGTTCCGAGGGACAAGTCGGCCGAGGAGCTTACACAGGCGGTCTTTGAGGAAAATTAGGATCAGAAGGACTCGGTAGAGACCTTCGGATCAAAATTCGTTTCCCCTATTTAAAACCGGGAAAAAAGACGGCACCCACGAGAACTGGGTCGTTGAGGTATCACCAGACATGAGATTTGAAATGCTGAAGCGGGGGAGGATCTACGTTGGGTGGTTGGCCTGCAAACTCCAACACTACGTGGTCGTAACCAGGTGCTACAAGTGCCAGGGCTTCAACCACGTGGCCAAGAATTGTGAAAAGCAAGAGACTTGGACTCATTGCTCAGAGCAGGGCCACAAAAATAACGATTTCCCGAAAAGGAAGGATAAACCAAAGTGCTCAAATTGTACGACGGCAAAACGTGTTAATACACATAATGCAATGGACAAGTCTTGCCCGCTTTATAGGCTGGCTTTTAATAAGATGATCGGAAATACAGATTATGGCCAATAACTTCTCTTCTGGGACTGGCTTGAAAATAATTCAGATAAACGCAAACAAGCGGCTCAAAGTATCACAAAAGATCGGAGATATTGCAAGCGAAAAAGCGTTCGATATAACATTAATTCCGGAACGGCATAATAAAGGCCGAAAAATCGATGGCTTTGGTTCGACGGCGAGGGTTGTCCGCGGAGAAGGCGACCCACCGAGCGCCGGTATAGTCGTCTTGAACCCCGAGATAACGGTCACACAGCTTATGCACTTATGCAACTCGCATTTTGCGGTAGCAGAGATAAAATTTAAAGATACAACAGTGTACGTTGCCAATTGTTATTACCAACTGAGCCACCCAATTTAAAGACACGTAAAAAACACAGAGAAAGTGCTGACCGCTCTCGGTGGGGAGAGACTGCTTATCGGCATAGACGCAAATGCACCGTCTCCACTTTGGGGGCCGTACACGACTTGTAACAGGGGCCTTAAACTTGACAATTTTATCACACAGTGGAGACACTCTGTCGTAAATGACAAACATCAAAGACCTACCGGCTCGAATGCTCAAGGCTTAGGCGTCCCTGACGTTACGCTGGTGACCCCCGACCTGGATGATTCCATCGAGAGTTGGACCGTCGAGGAAGGGTGGTCTTCAAGCGACAACAACGTAATTCACATGACTCTGAGGGGCCCACCGCCGAAAGGCACTAACTCGAGTGTACCTCCGAAAAGGCAAATTTTCAGGGTGTACGTTACACGAAAGGCTGACTGGGACTTGTTCGTGCAAGCTTTAAAATCAGAATGGGCGCTCGAACCGCTGGGCCGCCTGAGCTCGAGAACCGAAGTCATTGAAACAGTTGCACTATTAAATCATTCAATAATGAAAGCTTGCAACTCTGCCATCCCGAAGAGAGGTTACACTGCCAGAGGGGTCCCATCGTGGACCCCACAACTCACAAAGATGAAAAGTGACACCTATAGAGCGCGCGAGGCAGTCCAAAAGCAAAAAGATCCGCTCATTAAAAGGGAACTGCTCGCACAATTCAGAGAACAGAAGCGGGCCTACCACCGGCTGATCCCTGAAAAAAACGCCAATATACCCTACGGGGCAGGTGTGGCGGAGTAAAATTAATAATTTAAATTCATTACTACATAAGCAAGTCATTCATTCTTTGCTTAGGTCGTGGAAAGAAATAAAAACTTAAATTTAAATTTTTATTCGAACTAGCGCGGCAATTTGGAACGGCACAATAATACGCACCTTTTTTCTTCAATCAGGGAGTACAACTCCGTCCTTCCATGTTTAAATAATTATTTAATTACAGAATTCATGGATTTTCCTGTTCTTTCATGTACTTTGCTGCACTCTTGCTCAGTTTTTAGAACGGCCGCCAGTCGTCGCGGCACCCAATGTCAGTTCCCAATAATGCATCGCGTACGTGCGCATGTGTAGAATTAGTATACATACGTACACTTTGTTTATACTTTACGACGTGAAATTGAAGAACATTTAAAATTACAATTACTTCTAAATCAACTTTACAATTTAATAATTTATTAAACGATTTCAAGAAAAATAATATGTCTTATTTGTCCACTGCATTACATTTACACTATTTAATCATGTTAAATTAAACAGGGCTTGTAGAAAATAAATATACGTATCGAAGGTATTGCAACAGCAAAATATCAAAGTTGAGTTTCATTGGCATTTCAAACACTTTCAGACGATCGACATTATAATACGATTATTTTAATGCTACAAATATAATTGAGACGTATCTGTAATAAAAGAATTATAAACAGTATTTATTACAATAATACATTTCTCCATTTACTCATCTACAATGACCATCAGTATTCTAAAAACAATATGTAAATTAAGTTAAAATCAATAACACGGACATTAAAAAAAATTGTACGAAAAAATGCAGAAGGCAAAATGCATTAACATACAGTATTATTCATTACGTCCTAGGGGATCTATACAGAAAAAGAAATGAGCACGCAAAATCATTTTTTCATAAGTGATACATACATCTGAATTACATGAACATCGCACAGTAAGATAAAACATACCTGATACATAATCATATTTTATTCATTCAAACTTCCATCGACGATACCGTGATCACATTTAAATAATTTCGTTGATATTGCTTATTAATATTTAATCGTTTTGAATACGACGATCATGCTCTCGTTCAACTTTTACTGGCATTGAGAAAAAATAGCAACAATTATAAAAATATGACGAGTATTTCAAACAAATGCCATCTTAAGAATTACATGAATTCAAGTCTTATCGAGATATAATACGAATTGTATCAATCACCATCATCATCTGTAGAGATGTAGCAGTAATAATCCTCATCTTCAACATGGACATAGCGAGAACCAGTATTAGACAAAGTAGTAAACGGTTTGAAATTTTTCAATTCATCAGTATCTTGATAATCTTTTTCAAATGTTTCACAAGACGCATCACTATTACCACAATTACAAACTTCATTCATAAATTCAGAATAATCGGTCTTACAAAATTCTTCGCGACTCTAGAAAAATGAGTCCAATTTCGATGTATCTTGCGACATTTCTTTTTTCAACTCATCCACACTAATTTCTTCATAACCAACTGTTGCCCTCAGGATTCCCCAGGGGTAAGAGGGTGAGTGGCGACACCCGGGCCCGATGCCAAGCGTGGGAAATTAGCACTGGATAAACACAGCCCAAGTCTGATTAGTGATGAAAATGAGGGCAATCATTGACCAGGCTAATTAGCCCACAAAACTGCCCGTTAGGAGAAAGGCTACTGCCTCCTCCCGGGTATTGTGCGGTAGATGTGATGTTGGCGTTCGCGTCGGCACACAGCCGCATCGGGCGCAGGCGAGTTTCATGTCTTGAGCGTAAGCCCAAGTCTGATGAGTGATGAAAATAAGGGCGATTGTAGCAAATACTATGTCTCTCGCCTGCGTCAACTACCAGGTTAGGATGGGGGCTTGCCTTCATTCGCCTTGGTATCGTGC
>JABFQI010000009.1:0-28059 GCA_022816925.1 Trichacis sp. ZL-2020 | reverse complement strand
AGAGACGACAGAGACGCAATCTTAAAAAGGGTACGTATTAAAATTTTAATAGGGGGTATCGTCTAATAAATTAAAGTAAAATTGCAAATGCATATATATGTTTCAATTGCAGTATAATTTGCAATACTCAAAATAGTATGATACTCAATATAATACATTAAGTACCATACGTCTGGATAGTATCCTTACTCCCTCGTAAATTCGATTTTTATGAAATGATAAAAACTTCATGCAATTCGGAAATTTTAAACATTAAAGAATTTTCTAGAAATTTCGATTGTTTAGACTATGAGATTCCTGAGATCTATGACTATGGAGATCTTTTGTACAAACAAATTTTTTTTATATCAAATGTTTTCAATACAATTTTTATAATGGTATTTTACAAACATTAGACAGTTGAAATAAATTGTTGCAAATAAACTTTCTTGAAAGTATTAAATGCTCTACAATTATTCAGATTTCTAAGTAAACTTGGAATTTGTTAGTAACTTCAATAAAGTTGTTGTATTTTTACGTATAGTTCATAGCTTAGGATGTTTTTATACGTTCTAGAATATTAAAAAATATTACAAAATTTTACAGAAAGTTCATAGAATTTTTTAAAAATGTGCAAAAAGAATCTAAAATGTTCTATCAAGTTTTGAAATGCTCCAGAAGGTTCTAAAAAGTTCCAAAATATTCTACAACTATCTAGAAAGTTTATCAACATTGGAAGAAATTTCATCAAGTTCTGGAATATTTTGAAAGCCTTCAGGAAGTTGTAGATTATTCTAGAATTTCCAAGAAAGTTCTCAATTATTGTCGAAATTTATATAATGTTCTAGAAAATTTTAAACTTGACTAAACTGTACAAAATAGGTTTAGAAAGTTTTGTTACGTTCTAAAATTTTTTTTAAGTTTCAAAAAGGTTTTATATTGTTCTAGAACTGTCTCTAGTCAATTCTAGAATATTACACAATATTTGAAAAGTTTCTAGTAATTTTTGCAAATTTTCTAGCTCTCGAATAGTTTCAGAATGCTCTGAAGACTATTATAGGGTTTTGAAAGTTGTGAAAATTTTGGAATGTTTCAGAATGTTACAGAAAGTTGTCAATTATTCAAAAACTTTCCAAAATATTTATATACAGCTGTTAAAAAAAATTCTTGAAGATTCTAAAATGTTCTACAATTTTCTAAAAATTTAACAAAGTTTTGAAATATTCCAGAAAGTTATGAAATCTTCTGAAATATTCTGGAATTTCCCAGAAAGTTCTAGCAAGTTTTGTTACGTTATGAAATGTTTTATAAGGTTCTTGATGGTTCAATAATATTTTGGAACTGTCCAGAAAATTTAAAAAGATCATAGAATGTTGTAGAAAATTCCATGAAGCCTTAAAAATTTTATAAAGTCTAGGAATGTTTTAAAATTAGTTTTAAAGAGGTTCAAAATTATTGCAATTTTTCAGAAACTTTAAGAATGTTCTAAAAATATCAAAACCTTTTTTAAATGTTTTTTCAAAAGTTCTCGGTAGCTTCTAAATATTTCAGAAGGTCTATAAAGTTGAAAAAAATGTCCTGAAATATTCTAGAAAGTTTTGTTACATTCTAAAATACTGCAGACGATTAAAAAACGTTGCGTAATATTCTGTAACTGTCAAAAAAATTGTACAATACGTTGGAACGTTTTCGAAGACTCAAAAAAAATCTAGAAAACTTTTTCATGTTTTACGAGATTCCGGGAAATTCAAAAATCTTATACATTTTAATGTAAAGAATTTTGCACGATTCTAGAAAGCTTAAAAATGTTGTTGAATGTTCTTAAATGTTCGAAAATATTCTATACATTTTTTAAAAATTCAAAAATTCTCAGAGGGTTCTACAAGGTTTTAGAAGACTTTAATAATTTTCATCAAGTTCTAAAATGTTCTAGAATATTTTACATACATGCATTCCATCCACAATTTGAATTTTTCCATGTTCTTTTTGAAAATTCCCTGTTCTTTCACAGAATTCCCGATTTTTTCCTTCTTTTTTTTAGGTTTCTCAGAATTCCCAGTTATTTTCCGGTTTCCTGGCTCGCTAAACACCCATAATCGTAAAAGTTACCCACACTCGTACCAATAATATAGTTTAATAATAGATTTAACCGTGCAAAACCTGGCCGGCGTCGCTCTTCTTGTCACACAAATAACACCAACGAGACATTTTTTATAAAAATAATAACTCAAAAAACTATAAAAATATCAACAATAAATATCAAATACCAACAATACACTTTAAAAAAACTTTTATTTCGACGCTGTCATTTACATATTTGAAAACATTTCAAAAGCGACAAATGACTTCTGGCGCATGCGCTATACGGCTTTCTCGCATGCTAGAAAGAAATATAACAAAGATAGAAGATGTCTTCCATTCTCCGATCCCAGTGCACTCCCCCTGCGTAGAGTACAGAGTCTACGTCTTGAACGTTCGCGAAACCCGCCATTTTTCATTTCTCGGTTGAAAGGGCGGGAAACGAGACAGCGCGCACTTAGACTCTAGCTGCAATACCAACCTCTCCATCTCCGGTGACGGCAAGTGACATTCCCACTGCGCGAATCAACTGACTCGTTTCGTAACGTCACTTGTCACTGTTTATCACTTTTTACAATTTGTTTAATTAATAATTAAACAACAATTTCGCGCACTTTTCACGTTCGGCGACAAGTGCGTAGCCAGTGTCGGTGGCCGTTCCCATTTCCGAAGACTTTTTTCCAACCGACACTGCGTTTTTCCGACTTTTCTCAATATACAAGTACGATCTTCATTACAGTTTCAGTTACATAAAAAACAATTAAAATTTCTGCAAATTTTGCAATGCGCCGCAAAATTAACAACATTCCACACTATAATCAAGATGTTTTGCATTTTCCAGATTTTCTTGATTTTGTGTGCCCTTGGCTCCAAAAAACAAAGCGAACAATAAGCCACAACAGAAACAATGAATACAGGAAAAGTGAGTTCTTCCAAATTTGATACCTCGTTTTCCGTACTTGCATCTTTGCTTCGCATTTCCGCGCGAAATTTTGATACATTAGTTTTTGTCAACGTACATCGGGAATCGCGATTTACGACAAAAATTAACACATAGATGGAAAAAATTCACCCATGCTACCCGTGTCACTTTCACAAGTATGTTTTTAGCTTCTTTTCTAAAAACTACACTCGCGTCGACTGTGCCCACGCGTGTTTCTTTTTGATTGTCATTGGTCTAGCTGACGATCATGAATTGCGAGCTTTTTAGAGCGGAGTTACCAAGTGACACACTCCCAAGCCCAAACGAGAGTTCCTTCCACTTTTTTTTACAGAAAATTCATTATTCAGTTTTGACCGTCGCACGCCGTAAGTGTGTGGTGAGTTTTAGTGAATCCACTCGAACCTCCCGAATTGCACACTCTCGGGAACGCAAAACCTATCAAATGTCACATGACGCGCTCTCCCAAATTGCAGTTGCATGTTACGTGTTTGACGACATGGAAAGTCACTTTTCTCCAGATTTATTATTACAGAAAAGAGTAATATTTTTCTTCTAATTTCATTGTTTACGTTCTTCCTCATGTAACACTTACTGTCGTACAGATAAAGTGACGTTGTCGTTCAAGAATTTACGTTGAATACACAAAAAGCAAATTTTTTAAGTTTCAATTTCCAAAGAATTTGCTAATTGAGCATAACAGGCGAATGTTTCACGCGAGCCGACCTTTTCCAGTGAAACGTATCGAAATTGTAATTTCGATTTACATTTTTCTGAATCAATACCTTACCTCGAATTTGCAGCGACATTTCTGGTTAGGCCGCACAGCGACGCAATTTCCCAAACGCGCGTAGCCACAGGTGACACACGTGAATGTTTTCAAAAAAATGCCGGGCACCGTCGAATTACTGTTTTCGAAACAACACAAGGAAAATACACGAAAATACTCCAAAGCACGCGTGACACGTGTTCGTGAAAGCAGACGATCACAAAACAATATAAAACCTCTTAATTATACAATTACCTTGTACTTGATTTTTTTAAACTTTAAAATGACACTTTCTTTGAACACTACTTTGGAGGGGCGTTACAATTTTTTGCTAATGTAATATTACATTTTTTCGTCATTCGGATATTTTCATTGGACTTTCGTTGCCACTTAGGCGCTACACGTTAATGTCCTTGGCGTCGCGTCGGACAACAAACCCCGCGAGCGCTGCAATTTACGTTTGTTTTCGTTGAATAATGTACTACTTACGCATCATTACAGAAGAATTCAAACACCGGCACCGCTGACAAACGACATTCGAGCCAATCCAGTGACTCAGAAACTGAATTCGTCAATGTCGAAACCACTTTTGACGAGGATTCGAGAGAGGACGTTGAGATTGAACCGCAAACTACTTTGGTAATTGTTTTATTTTACACTCTGTCAGACGTAACCAGTAAACTTCATAATAAGGAAAATTAGGAAAAATTTTCTTCACTGCCTTTCGTACAATTACGCATAAAATTATTTTCTGGCATACGTAGGTTGTTAGTGGGGGAAATAGTTGCAAGTGAAACAAAGAATTCTCCATTTCCCCGTAAACATAATTTATTATACATTTCTCTTAGTCGACGTTTTCCTCTACTTCAGTCGTTTTTCAAGACTTGATACATACAGTAGTAAAATTTTCGAATTTCTTTCATCGTTTAACTTTTGGAAAATGAAGTATGTCATTTTCCCGTCAAAAATATCGATCAAAAATTGTAATGTTTTGCATGTTTAGAGTCTAATGAGGGACTTACTTTATCTTTAACCTTTTGGAAAGTGTCCGAAACAGACCTAAACTTCTACCGGTGAAATTTTATGATACATTATTTTCAATAGGAAATCGAGAATATTTTTTGCGCTTCTCAATTACTTTTCTCGCATGAAAGTACATATTCTGTCAAGTTCTGGAATTTTCTACAAAGTTGTGCATCATTCCGCAAATGAATATTCTTCAAAAACACACTAGTCATTTTTAAAACCAAAAACTGAAATTACTTCCTTTTACAAAAACGTTTCAGCTGCATAAATTCCATACATTTCATTAATTGTTGAAAAATTGCTACAATATTCGAAAATTCTTTGAAAAACGTTTGATAGAGTTCAACAATCTTCTAAAATATTTCATTAAGTTGTAGAATATTCCAGAATTTCTAAATAATTTCTACAAGATTCTAGAACTTTTCGAACGTCTTTATGCAGCTTTGCTATATTTTTTAAAAAACTTGGATAACGTCACGAATTGTGTAACATCCTAAACTCTTTCCGGAAATTTGAGAATATTGAAGAAATAGTATATACTTCTTAAACAGTCTTGTCTACTTTTGTATCTATATTTTGTTAAACAATGTGGAGAAATGTCACTTAAATGTATCTCACAAGTTTAAAAATTAAGCATTTCTCACACAGCCTTCAACAACAATTTCAGACTACTGGAAGCTTCAAAATCGTTCCATGAACAATAAATTTGGGAAGATTCCAGAATATTTTATAATTAATTTCTTTCAGTTTTAAAACGCTTTCGAATCTGTTAGAAAATTCCAAAAAATTCTAAAATGTTCGAGAATAATGACAATTTACAAATACTTGAAATCTGGAAATGTACAAAATTATTTCAAATTTTCCAATTACACACCGTGTCCAGCGAAACGGGAAACCGGGAAATAACAGGGAATTCAGTGACACCTAACCTAAACCGAGATAAAACCGGGAATTCTGTTGAAAAACAGGGAATTTTAAGAAAAAACTGGGAACAATTCAAATAATGCATAAAACGAATGCATCTACAATATACCACAACTTAATGAAAATTTCTGACGTCTTCTGAAACTGTGTAGAATCTTGTGAGAATTTCTTAAGTTTTTAAAAATGCGTAATATATTATGGAAAATTCAAGAACATTTTTCAACTTTCTACAATCTTCAAGTATTTTTTTGATGTAATTCTAGAACACTTCAGAACGTCCCAGAATGTTCTAAAACATGAAAAAACTTCCGACATTCCACTAGTGTCTTACGAAACGTTCTAATATCTACAGTTTTTTAAAGAGTTGTATAATGTTACCTAACTTTCTTTAATCTTCCAAAGTATTTAAGAATGTAACAAAATTTTATAAGATATTCAAGAACATTTTCCAACTTTGTACAACTGCATCGATAAATCTAGAATGTTCAGGAAATATCTGCAACTTTTGAAGAATAATTTGAAAACGGTATTGATATTTTCAGAACATTCATGAACTTTCCGAACATTAACATAATCTTGAAGATTTTCGAACCTTGTAAAATATTTCAAAACTTTATAAAATTTTCAACGTTCAATATAATTTTCTACATCATCGTGTGATCTTTTTTCTTCTCTCAACATTTCCAGAATGTTACCGAACGTTAAAAAACCTTACGAAACATTACACAACCTACCAAAACTTCCTGCACAGGGTTGCCACTCGTCATGAAATTTCTGGAAAACCTGGAATGTCAGGGGAAAAAAATGTATGTCAGGGAAACACAGAGAATGTCGATCGTTGTCTGGGAAAAAATTCATGTTTGCATTTCCAGGGTGTCCAGCGAACCGGGAAACCTGGAGAACCGGGAAATAACCGGGAATTCTGTGAAGCCTTACAAAAAACCTGGAAAGAAACGGAAATACTGTTGAAAAACCGGGAATTCTATAAAGGAACCTAGAAAAATTCAAATCACGCATGTAATGCATGTATTTGAAATATTCTAGAAATTCCTAAAATTTTCTAGAACATTCAACAACTTGATGGAAATTTTTAAAATCTTCCAAAATCTTTCAGAATCATCTGAGAATTTTTCAACTTTTAGAAAATTTTCAGAATATTATAAAACATTCAAGAACATTTTTCAATTTTCCAGAATCTTCCAAATTTTTTCAGATGAAACTCTAGAATATTTTACGACCTTCGTGAAATCTTCTAAAACGTAAAAGCCCTTTCTACATTCTTCTAGAGTCTGCCAAAACATCTTAACAACTCCATTTTTTCCCACAGTTCTAGTCCATTACGTAACTTCTTTGAGTCTTGTACAGTATTTCATAACGTAGAACAACATTACAGAATATTTCAGGAAATTTCTTCAAATTTAGAGAACAGTCCAGATAATTGTAGGATATTTTGAAGCCACCCAGAACTGTTGAAAAAACATTCAAAACCTGTATTGATATTTTTATAACATTCTTAAACTTTATGAAAAATGTAAAGAATTAGGAACCTTTTCAAACCTTATAAAACATTCGAAAACTTTAAGAAATTTTCAAGAGTTTCTAGAATTTCCTACAACATTCTATAATCTTTTTAAATTTTCTGGACGGTTCCATAATATTATTGAACCTTCAAGAACCTTACGACACATTTTACAACGTAACGAAACTTCCTAGAACTTTCTTAGAAATTAAAGAATATTTCAGAACATTTCGTAATTTGATGGAATATTTCAAAGCTTTCTTAAATTTCTCGAAAGTTGTGGACCATTTTCGAGTCGTCTCGATTTTTTTTCAACTGCATATACATCTTTTTGGAATTTTTTAAATATTCTAGAACGTCATTGACACGTCCTAAAACGATCCAAAGTTTTTCGAACTTTCATTGTCCTACGACAGTCTTCAGAGCAACCTGAAACTGTTTGAGACCTATGAAATTTGCAAACATTACTGGAAATTCCTTGAATTTTTTAATTTCATTAAATATTTTGTTACATTCAAGAATTGCCTAGACAGTTGTAGAATATTAAGAAACCTTTTCGAAACTTATACATCATTTCAGGAAGTCACCGAATTTCCTAAAACTATTTTGTAATTTCTAGACAAGTCTAAAACTTTTTGGAACCTTGTACGATTTTCGACAATGATTTATATCTTTATTTGAAATTCTACAATCATGTATAACTTCATGACAGCTTTGGAAACATTCCAGAACTTGAAAACATTTCTGACAATCTTCTTAAAAGTTTCTCGATAGTTGTAGAATATTCTGAAACTTTTCAGTACCTTCTACAGCATTTCGAAACTTTCCTGAAGACTTTACAATCTTCTATAGCACTTTTCCAAAAAATTTTATGAACTTTCTGTGAAACGTAAAAATATTTTTTAATCTTTTAGAACCTATAAAACCATCCTACAGCTATAAACTACATGAAAATACGGAAACTTGATTGAACTTACAAACATATTTCAAATCTATATAGAAATATGAATAACTACGGAACATTTATTACTTTCAAGATACTTTTTATATCGGACTATATAATGTTCTAAATATTGCAGAAACATATCGGAAATTTCAAAGCGTGACAGAACTTTCTTGAATACTCGGCGACCTTGTATAATATTACAGCACTATACAGAACATTGTAGAATCTTTTAGATAACTCAAAATCTCATCAGCAGCATCTTCGTTTTTCGAGAAATTTCTAGAACATTGCATCGAAAAATTCTTCAACTTCATTCTTCATTTAAAAATTCAATAAACCCCTACATGATTAACATACATTTTCGAACCTTACAGAACGAATACAACTGTTAAAGAAGGTTTTCTAAATTTCTAAAACCCCTCGAACTTGTCTGTAATGCAGTATCAAAAAAAGAATAATAATTATAAATTAACACATTATCAACAACAAATACATTCGAATACACTGACAAAATGATAATTAAAAATGTACTTTTCATCTACATCATACATAAAAAATATAAATATTCGAAGAGGCTTTGGAAAAAGCTGAAATTCTACAAAATGTCATCAACAATTTACATAATCGTCTTCGTCGTGACATTATTCAACATTCTTTAGTCTCTATTGCTGATAGCGGGGGATGTATATATTGAAAAAGCTGTAGTAATTTGATTTTAGTTGTAAAATTGTAATACATAATATGAATATTTTCTGAAATTGACCATTGAAATTATTTGAGAACTATTTTTAAAATTAACATCCGCGACTCATGGTATTTGTGTGCGACGTATGTGATACAAGTTTTTTTCAAGGAAAATGGTCTAACCATTTTCATAGCTATTCTTGGCATTTCATGTATCGTTAAACGCTACACAAAGCAACGAAATACGTAACCAGGAAAAACCAAGAAAAACTGGGAATTCTAACCTGACCAGATCTCTAGACACCCGTACTTCGCGCCTCGAACGAAGCGCGATTCGCTTCGGGCGAGGTCTTATTTTCTTTCTTTGCAACGTGAGAATGCCTGTTGAGAACAATTTTTGTCAAGAAAAAATACATTCCAGATCTCTGGAAAACCTGGAATGTCAGGGATTTCGAGTACGTACTTTCGGTGGCAACCCTGCTACAATTTCATCGAAATTTGTAGAAGATTTCGGAACATTTCATAACCTTGTGCAATATTTCAAAACTACGTTACATTTCCAGACGGTTGTACAACATATGAGAATTTTTAAGATATTTTTTCGGCCGTCTATAAATTCTGTTAGACATTTTTTCGAATATTTTACAACTTTATGGAACCTCCTGCAACGTTCCAAAATTTTTCAGACTTTCAAGACCCTACAAAAGTCTTTGGAGTATTGTACACCGGTTTGAGATTTGGAAAGTACTTCAAAAGTACTAGAAACTTCTTGAAAATTTTGTAACATTCTGCAATTGCAGATACAGTTCCAGAATATTACACACTGAACGCTCGAAGAAAGAACACACGACAAGATAACTCGCGCGGAATAGTAACACCTCTACTATTGAAGTAATAACGCCTGTATTTTCACCTTCATCCACTCCATTATTTCTGCCGTGCTTCATTTGTCAAACATGTAATTCGTTTTCGAAATAAAACGAAAGAAATGTAACACAGTGCAAATACACTCGTACGTCCCTATAACGAACGGCTAGGGAGTCAAAAGCTACCCCACAACGAACGCAATATACATATACGAAACATGTACTTTGTTCGCTATCGGGATGTTCTACCGTTCGTTATCGGGAGGCTTTCGTTATGCGGGGGTTCGTCACGAAGAGGTACCAGTGCATATATACACGCATTGTCTTGTTACTCAACCTTCATATTGAACGGAATATTGGGAGCCCGTTGCAACGTCATCTCATAGAGTGTTCGCCGTCCAGCGAATGTCATCTCTTCGAGCGTCCCGTGTAAAATCTTTATGAAACTTACAAAATATTCCACAACCTGACAAAAATTTTTAAAACTGGTTTGTGATTTTCATGCAGGTGTACAACTTTTTGTGACATAATACAATTTTCGACAATGATTTAGAGCTTCGTCAGAGACTCTGGAGTACTCTACTTCCGGAAACCTTTGGAAACACTTTAGAATTCGATAAAATTTCTAACAATGATCTTGAACGTTCTACATGGCTCTAGAATACTTTGAAAGTTTCTGCAATCTCGTCAAGCATTTACAAAATTAATCGAACATTTCAAAATATTGCAGCACTTCTCGAAACATCCCATTAACTTTTTGGGACATTTTGGAATACTTTTCAAACTTCCAGAACGTATAAGAACATCCTACAGCTAAAAACCACATGAAAATACAACCACTTCATTCAACGTGCGTACAAATTCCGTACAAATTATCTACGTATAGATAAAAATAATTCTAGAATATTACAAACTTTCAAAAAATTTCAACACTTGATTAGCTACTATTACACATATCATGCAAACGTCTAAAAAATTTCTAGGCTAGTTACAACTTTGGGAAATATTAGAAAACAATGTAGAATATTACACAACGACCGAGAACATTGTAGAACCTTTGGGATCATTCTCAATCTCCTCATAAGCATTTTCTTTGTTCGAGAAATTTCTACAAGATTGTATCGAAAGATCCATCGACTTTATTCACCATTAAAGAATTAAACAACCCTCTAAACAATTAAAAATAATTCGAGAACCTTCCACAACTATTGTACACATAAAACAACCTCTCTTAAATTTCTACAACTCCCCGACATTTTGTACAACTTGGTATCCAAAAAAGAATTCTAATCAAATAGTAAAATACAATTCCAAACTTTTATTCGAATGCATCGACCGAGTAATAATTTGAAATTGTATTTTTCATTAGCATCGTGGATACAAAATAAAGATTGTCAAAAAGGCTTCCAAGAAACATGCAATTCGACGAAATGAAATTGATAATTTAAATTTACGTCGTCGAGAAGAGATTTTTCTACAATTGCAATACTTACGCGAAGTTGCGCGACAGATCGATTTGAGAAAATGTACACTGAGAAAAATTTCGTCCGTTGCTTCAACTGCAGGATTAACTTAAAGAGTTGAAACTAGTCGACAATTCATTGACTTCGATTACATTTTCATTTCAATTCCGGTTGCAATCGACAACTTCAGTTGAGTTTACTGAAAAGTTTAGTTCTTAATATTTCAACTACATTCTCCAGTTGGAATTTACTCGACCTAAAATTTTCGGTTGAGCGTACCGACAACTCCAGTTGTTCCAACGACACTTGCAACTCGTCATAACCATTGCGATGACTTTGCGACTTTTCTCCCTCTCTCTGGCCGATTCCGGCATAACCATTATCACGTCGAATGTATCAATGTGTACGTGTCGGAGTATACATTTCGTAACGCGTCGAGTAAGGAACGATAGCGGGAGAAGACAATCGGCGCAGTACTTGTACAGAAATTTATATTTCTACACAGAATTGCGCAAACATAGAAATGTCACTTGACACAACAGAAGTGTAACAACACTTGTTAGAGATTTTATATTACTTTTCCGGAATGCGAAACATGATTTTTAATTTAAATGTAATCGGTCATGACTGATACCTACTTTCATACATCACGTTTAAATTGTGAAATTGAAGATCTTGATGCAAAATACCGAATTTTTATGGAAAGCGTATATCCACTATCGCGATGTTATGTACGTAACATTACGGCAACATTTCTATTCGATCGCGTAAACAAATGAACGTACTACAATCTTGTCACATTTTTGTTGCTGCATTTTCAACATTTCGAGAAGTTGGCTCGTCTTGAAGATATTTCAGAAACAAAACGACGACGAGTATCAATAAAAAGTTACAAATTTCCTTTCAACTACCCGCTTCCTGAATTACAGATATTGTAATTTTGCATTGTACTTTTCCATTAACACAGACGACTGTGAAATGTAACGTTCCGACACTGCAAATTCCTTTCCTTCACAATGACTTTAAAATCAATCGTTATTCGTTCGGCTTTGACAATAACCTTTGTCATGAAAACGAATTATTTAATAGTTTTTTAATATTTTGACAAAATTAAAGAATTTTTCATTAACTGCAAACGATACAGTAAAACAATAATTGACAGAAATTAAATTCATAAATGTTTGTAAATTTGTACATTGAATTGATAATTCTTACAGGCATTGCGATGCGCAAACATCGGACTTTCTTCGTATCAGCTGTTGGTTGATGCTGTACGTCTTACATAAAAGCACAGAATCGCTTTTAATATATGCATAGCGTTATTACTTGAAGAAACTAACGTCAAATACTTCGATTCACGAACGTTCCAGAACAATTCATTGCAAATTCGTACCTTACAGATGGGAGATTTTGGATTCCTGTCAAGAGACCAAGTAAATCATGAGTTTCGATAATCCGCGAAATCTTTCTCCTGATTTGAGTTTGTGTTATTCTTCGTGTCGTTCTCAAATAAGACAGTAATTCATCGGAAATTTGCGCGTGTATTTATACACGACTGACAAATGAATCTAATACAACTTGAGAATCTTGAGTAATTGCGGATTTGTAAAGTAAGAATTCAAAGTATTACTTGTTCAACTTTTTCATCATTTCTCAACTTAGCAGAAGGCGTTCTTCCGATACTTTGACGTCAATAGAGAATCTAAGTCTGTAGTCGTAACATTATACATCTCTCTTTCCAAGTAAAGAATTTTTAACATTTCGGCAATCTTTTTTTGCGTGCAACAATGCGTGAATTACGACATTCTCATTACACTAATGTCGTGAATTTCAATTTTCAATCGACAAAATTATCATTACATTTTTACGATCATTCGGCCTTTTCCGGCTGTAACGGTTCATCGCTACGAACAAACTTTACGTAACACACTTAATTGGAATATCTAATAAATATTTAGTCAGATGCATAACCAATTTATATTTCCAAAATTTCTAAAGTCATTATTACGATTATTCACTACGTTTCACATGATTACATGAAACAAAATAAACATCGCGCTGAATTTCCCTGTGCCGGATGGGAAATCGAGTTTATGCCCCCTTTAGGAATACAGTAATATATGCACCTTGGGGAAAATTTTTTTTCCAAGGCTGCAAGATACTCCACGGAGCACAATGAACTATCATTCATTCATGAAAACACAATTGCACAAGCATTATCAAATTCACTGACACAGATTTTATTTACAGTTAAAGAGTGCATAGTCGAATATCGCCAAATGAATATTCATTTTCCTTAAACGCCACATGTTCCAGCGAAACGTCTTCATACACTATATACACGTCATTTATTCATAATCAAGAAACGCATTTTCGGCTGAAACACGGTACGTCGGCGACAAATGAGTTTTTACTCCGTCATATTAAGATGACACGGAAGACAAACCTAGTGTCTCCCTCTAGTCCTCTATTCTTCCGACTCTCTCTCCTTCTCGCGCTGCAGTGAAACAGGTTTCTGTTCCGTCCCATCTTAAACTATGCACTTGCCGACTACGAACAAATCTTTCAGTACTGGAATTTTTACCAACGGGGCTTTGACACTATCTCGTTCACTACTGAATTGATGCAAAAAGGAAAAAACTCGATTCGATTCACGTACTTTTGTGGCAATTTCGGAGCGTACGAAACAAAGCTCTGGAAGTAACGGGCGTTACCCATTTAAGGTAGTGCGTCACTCTACAGCGATGCACTTTATTCGCAACGATAAGCCGGGCACGTCTCGCTTTCAGGAATGAAACGGCTCGCGAGCTCTCTCGGGTTCACATAATCCGTGCGTTCAGCGTGTAAGGGAACCCGGAAATCGGCCGCGAGACGGACAAAATGAAAAGAGATTCATGCCGCGTTCATCAATCCCAATTACGCTATTGACAGTGAGAACGCAAATTACAGACTGCAGTCTTTTTGCGCATCCAAGCAAGTGTTTTCGTGGAATCGAGGACACTCGAACCACTGCGTCGATCGAATCTTTTTTGCCCCCTCACTTTTTACAATCTTCCATTGCGTACAGCTTACAAAGGAAAAGTTGTCGCTTGAAAACCATGCTTCTTTATTCTTGCTCCGTGTGAACGGAATCCGCTCGCCGGGAACTGATTTTACGCAATAACTGCATTTTTTTTACATTCGAATATTCATGTCCTTATTCCAATATCCTGCATTCTTTTCTTCGCATATCCTTTGATCCGAATGTTCTGTATTTATTTGACAATTCGAATTTTTATTCCAATTTTCCAACAAAATTCATGACCGGGAAACCAGGTACAACAAGGACGAAACCGCGAAAAACCGGAAATTAGAAAATCCCTGATTGCTACCTACCCTTATTACGGGATTTTTAAGATAATTTTTAAAACGTCCGGAAGGTTCGAAAGCGTTGAAATTTTTATGACACTTATAAAATATTTCTTAAAGTGCCGCGATGCGCTACGATTTTCAAGTAAATTTTTTAAATTAAAAGGCCCTCGAACATTCAGACAACGAATGTGTAAATAACGAAATTTTTTGATTACATTGCATTCAAAATTCAATTATTCGCGAATTACATCACGACAGGTAACAATAAAACCAAACTACTCTACGCTAATTTATGACTCGGGGCCAACAGACTCTACAAACTCGAAACGTTTGCATGACTTGAAATGAAACGAATCGTAAACAACTCGGAAACGTTACATTCTCCTCCATCCCAACCACGCCTTGTAACAAGCCTTGCGCGTGTCCGAAAGTCGGATGTTCTCGCGATGCCAGTACTCGAGTGGGTGTAAGGGAAGTGAGGAGGACGTAACCAATGCGAAACTTGTCTGTGTAAATAAAGTGAAATGTAACAAAAGCGAATTGTAACGAAAACGAGTTTCTTGCGTACCATTTTACAATAATACATTAGCGTCGCGTGACTCAAGTTTCGTGACAGCATAACCACAGTTGACAATGAATTATTGAATAATAATATTCAATAATTTATTACAGTCTTCATCCTATATTCTACATATACAATTACTATCCACATTTCCAATTGTAACAAAAGTTCTTTTCTCATTAAAAAAAATACATCATTCGAAATCATTCGGAAAATTACTATCAGTCACAATTCGACATCGAAGATGTTTCCATTTCCATTCTTTTTCCATCAATTTTCCCCACATACAATTTCAAAGTAATCCAAATAAAATACAAATTTTCACAGCTACATACAAGAATTCTTTAATAAAAAAAATTAGAAAAAGATGTCCCGCTACATTTACTCGTCCGACAATGATGCAGTCAACGACATTTAAAAAAATTCAATATACGATAATTGGAGAAACCTAAACCCGTTTTAAAAAAGAAATGACGAAAGTAAAAGCGAGTTGAATGTTTTGCATGAAAGAAAAAAAAAAATAAGAAACTACAACATTATTTTCGTTACTTGTTTCAGAGTCAACTTTCAAGCACACAGTGCGTTTGCCCACGATGCGAGTACCACAATCCGACATCTGCGAGAAAAATGAATAACATCAATGACTCTGAATCTCTCGTCAACATAAAGACATCCCGACAAGGAAAAACTGCTGGTTCCGCAATTTCAAGACGAGACTTTCGGAGTAACGAAAACCCGGGACCATCCGGACTACAGAAGACAAACTCAGCCGAAACGCAATTCCGTCCTAAACGCACCGACATATGTCGTCACTTGACTACCGAAATACATTACCGTTCGGACAACGACGTCAAATGCGTTACAGTAAACTTTTCCAATTACATTATTTTCAAACTGTTTGCACGACAAGACTCCACGCTCGAGAGAATTATTGAAAAATGTCAACAACTTTTATTTCTGACTATTCGAGATGTACGGGAAATGAATTTCCAATATTTTTTTTCCACAGAAATGAAAGCCGTTAGAGAGTGTATGTCACTAATCGCAAACAAATTGCAAGAAAAATGTCAAACGTACGATGTACCACGCGAGCCAGAAGTCGTACTCATTCGAGTGGAAAAATTGTAAAAACGTTGAATTTTCAATTTGTTTGCATTTTCGTGAAAACATTGGCATCGCTGTATTCAGATACCGTCCCATCATTCAAGTCATGTGTACGAGGCCACAATAAAAATCTTAAAAAAGATACAAATGTTACGCTTCACTTTTTATGTCAAGATTTTTGAAGGATTGATACCGGTCTCGCTTTATTTAATCGCATCGCTATAGACATGCGTACAAAATGTCGATGCTCCTGGATCCAGGTGCACTTCCTTTGTGACCGGATAGGCAAGGACGCGGCCGGAAAATTTGTTCGGTGGGGTCTGACGTGATTTGTAGTTGTGATAAATTCAGAAAGTCTGAGCATGGCTGTTTTAGACATTTTTCAAAATTTCGGGGGGGGGGGGCTTCAGCCCCCTCAGCCCCCTCAGCCCCCTCTCTGGCTACGTCCTTGCGGGCAGGTCGCGTCGATATCTTTTCGTGATCCCATACATTTTTACCGCCTGCATCGGAATATCTTCGTCTATTTTCTGTCACGTTTGTCGGTAATTAGTTGATAAATTTTTTTACAATCAAATTGAAAGTATCGTTTTTTTTACTTGAGAAAACTATTTTCTTACAATTTAACTCATTCTGCGTCGAGAAGGTCTCTTGCAACTTCTTTGGAAAAACTTATCGTTTTTGACTTACAAATCTTTTTCTTTCGTTTCAAAAGGCGAAATTGAAAATTTTGGATCTTTTGCTACCATTACAATTATTAATATTTTTTTACAATTAAGACAGTTGCTTGTTCCTTAACGAGTATTCTTTCCTTTCGTCATTGTTAGACATTGATTGTTAACTTTACAATTACTCTTTCAGTTACTTGCAAAAAGGGCACGTAGATGAAAACCTGATGTTACATTACCTGAAATGTGCTTCATTTCGACTAACTAAAAAAGGAATTTTCGAGTTAACGATCGATGTCTAACCGTAATGAAATGACAGAATACTCCGTACAGAACGAGTAAATGTAAAAATCATAAAAAAAAATTAATATTTGCAATAATAACCATACATTGACGATTTTTAATTCGCGCTTTTTTGAAAAGAAAAAGATTTACAACTCAAAAACTGCCAGTTTCTCCAAAGAGGTCACAAGTGACCTTTTTGGAGAAACATGCGTTAAATTCTAAGAAAATAATTTTTGCAAGTAAAAAAACAATTCTTCCATTTCTTTACAAAAAACGTCATTAACAAATTACCGACCGACATGACCGACAATTAACCACGACATTCCGATTCACGGGGGTCAAAATCTGTATGACCACGACAAAAAAACGACGCGACCTATCCCGTCACGCGGAAAGTGTATCTGGATTCAGGATCACTAAGTACCGACAAGTACGCTGTAGGGTCTAAAATAGTACGCGATTGTTTTTTGGAAACACGACATATTGCAAAAACCGTCATTACTAGAGCAATTCCTCGTCCTATTGATTTCCAACGATGAGGCGGAGGGATCGCCTTGTGTCGGTTGTAATAGCGCTTTTCAAATTCGCGTCGAGTTACTTACTTTCCATCGCTTTCCAACGCTTCCGTCGCTTCGAAAACATGCGTCAGGTCGAATCTCGAATTCAGTCGAATTCGCTCGCCTTAGGATATTTTCATTTCAGGTAATTTCGAATGAAAGTTCTTGTTTACTTCATTTCCTCATAGCCTTAAAGTCCAATTCGATTATATACAACAATCCAAAAAGAAAATATTTCAGTTTTTGTAAAAATCGAAATTTTGATATGTATTTCTTACGCTGCAGTGTCGAGAAAATGAAAAATAGTGATTCCAAATATTCATCATCTTGAGAATTTCTTACATTTGTTCATGTCAACTTTTTACATAATCGAAAATATGAAAACTTTGGTCGTTCATTGCAATCGAGTTTTGAAATACATTTATTTCACCGTTTGAGTTGTTTCACACTAAATAATCATTTTCTAGATCACTATTTCCTACTGCTTGTCATACTTAAATTATCTCGCCAAATGATCCAAAATACTAAGGAAAAATTTTCTTCAACATTACGCTTCAAAATATTTTGCATCATTTCATTTCCTTACGACCTTTAAATTTATTAAAAAACAATAACTGCATCCGACGTTGTTGTCTTTCTCTCTTTACTTCATTATCTTAACAATTTTTTTGGGCTACATGATTGCGAATATCCATCGTCGATTGCATTCACATTTAACCAGGTTAGGTGTCGCGATTTGCTCCAGGACCTGGAGACCTCGTGCTGGGACGAAATTTCATGATATCGCGGTAATTGTACTCGATTAAAACTAATTCCCCACAGAGATGGGCAAATCCAATTACTTTTTTAACCCAATTACATTTGGATTACGGAATATTTCCAATCTTGCATTTAGCGATTAGGAATTTTTTTTATTCCATTACTCCGAAAATGCTGAATAATGAAATTGATTCTATTCCATACGTCTACTAGCGCGGAATAGTAGAATACTTCCAGTTTCATTGGTCTCTCGTGTTGATAACGGAATATTTCTATTTATATTTCGGAGGGATTAAGGATTACTTTTTATTACTCGTTCCGAAAATGCCAAATTATGGGAATAATTGTCAGCCGCTGATTATGAATCGAAGGTCGGATATGCGAAATTACATTGTTTAAACTATTTTTTTAAACGTATTATAAAAAAATATATTTACTGAGATACATATGCTTTCCTCCGTTTTCTCGGCCGATGATCATGAATCTAAGGTTGAATTTGCAAAATTCAATTCTTTACACTATTCGTTGCAACAAATTATGATAAAAATGTCATTAATAAGATGCATATCCTTTGTGTGATTATCTAACCCGCCGACTACGAATCGATGGTCGGATTTGCGAAATTATATTGTTTCAACTATTTCTTTAAACGAATTGTAAAAAAATATAATCACTCGGATATATACGCTTTCCATCGTTTTCTAGGCCTCTAACAATGAATGGCAAGTCAAATATGTGTATTTCATTTCTTTAACATATTCACTACAACAAATTGTGAAAAAAGATCATGACCAAGAATATTTTTTTTCAGTCAGTTACATTTTATCCTAGTGAATATATTTTATTCATAACCTGTACAAAACAATAGTTGAAACAAATGAATTCTGCAAATTCGACCTTAATTCATGGTGGGTAGCCTAGAAAACCATGGAAAGCATATTACGTATCTCAGCACGTACAATTTTCTTTTATAAATTGTTGAAACAAGCAGATTGAAAAAATTTTTTTGTAAATTTTTGCAAGAAAATTGCAAATTTTGGTAAATTTTTGCAAGAAAAGAAATGTAATGTTTTCGACTAAACTTGGATGAAGAATACCGAAATCACTTTTCATACTTTCAAGAAAAAATCCAACACTTTTTCTTCACCAGTTTATGAAAAAAAACGAGAGGCCCAAGGCTGCTGATTCCCCCTTAATCGTGTAAAACCTTCTTGAAATTGATTAAAATTTGTATATCCCCACTTCAATGAAGAATCTTGAGGCGTATTATGCGGATGAAATTGGATTCATTCCGTTTGATCAATTTACATAGAATACAGCTACATTTCTTACAAATCAATAGCAGAATTTAGCACAAGAATGTATTTTGAATTTGAAAATCAGCACTTCTTTACTTCTCCATAATGATATATTAATTGTATGGATGGGATGTAATGTTGATTTTCTGGATTAAATTGTATGCAACATATTTTTGGATTCAAATTGTATTGATTGATTTCTTCAATCCGTCCCGAAAATCAATTAGATCGAATGGATTGAATTAGATTGACATAGACAAAATCTGGATTCATTTTTATCCTTTTCAATCCATTTCAATCCAGCTTCTGGGTTAGGGTTTCTTTACAACATACATATTTATTACAATAATCACTGTCATTCATTCTTGAACCTGTAAATGTTCCCTGGAATTGATGAGTTCACCTGTCACCTTGAATTGAAACAAAAACTTTTGAATCGAAATTATCCACATCACGAATCTTGAGAAAAGTCTTGCAATTTATTTCTCATTACATAAAAGTACCCATTTCCATTGCATCGATCTTAAAAAAATAGATAATTGGCGTTATTTATTCTTCTGCGTAAAAGTTTTCACCGGTACATAAAGTGTTACGTACTACTGTACCTATAATGTTATTGAAAGCAAAACTGTTTAGCTACGTCGTCAACGTAACACATTTCTAAAAAAATGTAATTCCAATTTTCAGAGTACCGACATCCCAGGCTTGGGCTTCGGTAAAAGCGACTACTTACCTTACATGTACTGCAAGATCGATTTGGTCGTGGTGGACAACAAAATTTAGTCACTCAAAAACCAAAAAGCATCACGGGATTTGCCCTCACTCGATACTTTATTAATCATTAAGTTACACATGCGCAAGCGCATTAAAGCAGCGAATATTACCGAGTAAGCAATATACTTACCCCTATGTCAAACAATTGTCATTGCCAATATCTTACATGAAATTTGTAAATGCTCGAAACATCGAAATCGTAGGGTGCGCTATTTCAACTCAACACGCTTTAGTTGTACGTAGACAAATGCACGGGGTGCTTGTTCAGGAAAGCTGGAGCTTCAACTTTGGGATTTACATTGTTTCAACGCATGTCGTGTCGTATAATTAACAGTAACATCTTTCCCCGGAATGTAACGAGCTATGCTTTTGCGGATGTTGATGTAATTACTTTCATTACTGAATTCGCGACCGTACATCAAGATGGGTTCCATAAGAACACAAAATTTCTTGAAATAAGCCAAGAAACTTTTTCAAAAATATTCGTAAAATATTCCAATGTCCGAACAACATCGGATAAGGCCAATAGTAAAAAAAAAATTTTACGAATATTGCTCTTACTTTTGGCATTATTTTATTGGATATTCGTCGGACAGAGGAACATTCTAGGGAAAATTTTAATAACATTCTCGGTATATTCTGTGCTCCTAGCGTTATTTATTCATTTATTTATAAAGGAATCAAATTATCATGTCAAGCCTAATCTTCTTTCTATCCGCGAGGATATCGTGGATTCGTTGTTCGGGAATTACACTTTACATTCTGTACTACATCTTTCCAAGAGAAAATTGTTCCCCGAATGGATTCTTTTCAAGAATTTGACGATGTCAACAAAATTATTGTTTAGTTACTATCCTATGACGGGATAATATTTTTTATGGACGATATTAAGCAATAACAGTTGAGCACTGTAAAAGTGTTTCGAAATCCCGAGCGCTTTTTCGGTGAAAATACGAGATGCGTACATGAGATGAATATATCTGTGAATACGTAATGATCCATGTACATAAACTAAAAACTGTTGCGATAAGTACGGAGTTCGGAAAATTGAAAATGAAAAATTGTACAACTCCAGGTTTTACCTGCTTGGAGTCATTAAAAACGCTGAAAAAAAATTAATAACAATTACTGTAACTGCAACTGTCGATTGGAATAACATGACAATACAATGCAAATCGTTGAATTTTTTACATGTTAATTTTTGATCGTTTAGAAATTGAATTTCATTCCACGACGGTCACTTGTTCTTTGAAAGTTGTTGATATTTTGCAATGTAAAACCTTCGCGTGCACATAAAATCCAACATTTCAGCAGGTATCAGAATTTTTAATTTAAAATTGCTTCAAACAATCAATCTGTAGAAAATTTTATTTGCACTCTGTGCAGAAAATTCTAATTCCATTGTTGCTGACCGATCATATTTTTATCTGGATTTCAACATTTGAGATTTTATTCTTGGAAACGAAACAATTATTACATGTACATGATTGTTTCATATTTGAAAGTTACCTTTCCATGAATACAACTTTTAATTCATAATTGGCATAAACTGTTTACCGTTGTCTCACAAAATGGACGGTTTTTTTTGCAATAATTTTGATTATTAAAATACTTTTTTCGTAACGAACAGACAATAAGGAACGAATTTTTAGAATATCATTCGAGATACATCGATGAAACATAACAATGTGCTTGATTGTCATTACGTAATAGATAATGTCAACACAGAACAGAAATTAATATAATACGTCGTTGCCATTGTTTGTGTACTGTTTCCTTACTCAAATTTTCGCGCCATTTTCGGCGAACACGCGCGGACGCGCTGTCAACAGTGTCAACTGCAATGACATGCATTCAGAAATGCGTTTGATAAAATCAATTTTTTAACGTTATTTCTCTTTTTAAATGAACGCAATATTATTTAAAAATAAATAGGCGTTCATATTCTCATCGAAACGTTAAACGTACATAAGTTTCTTAATGTATTTCGAAAATATTGCATTGATTTCCCTACGTCCCTCTTACATTCTTCTTTTGCACAAACACGACGTAACTGGGACGTAATATTACGTCCTCGTTACGTCCCACTTACGTCCATCCAACTCCGCGAGGCGCGTCCGTATTTCAATTCTCGTCAAGCCAACAATCAATGTTTTTAAAAATAATTTCGTACAATTTTTGCTTCCCTACATAATTTCGGTTCATAGGACACGATCATTTCAACATGAAGCGATTGTTTCATTTGAATTTTTCTTTTTTTTTTTCCCTGTCGAGTGCGAAAACTGCAGCATGCGAGAAGCAGTCTCGAAATGCCTCATATGCGATGCGTTCGTGTGCAGTATTCGTCACAGATGTTCCTATACCTTCGTTACTTCCAAGTCTTCATTTATTTGTCACTTGTTCGGAAATTCATCCTGATTCTCACAGTAGCAGAAACAATTTGTGTAATTACGTAGAAAACAATAAAATTGTAAATGCTATTTTTATGATTTTTAATTTATTTTCTTCGATTTCTTAATTACAATGTTCACACGGCTTCACAAAAAAAAGTGGGATGTTCACGGGAGGAAGGATGTCAATTGTTATTTATTTTGCGTCGCTGAACACGACACCGTAGTCGGAATTCTAAAGTTACATGTCTTTCTCTTAAAACGTCGAAAAAGTCCGCTTTTCCGATTTTTCGAGACACACCAACAAGTCACGAGTTCAATCACGTAACTTAATACAACAACGACATTGAATATTGATCAATCAACCCTCAACATAAATTACAACGTTGGTAAAAACTGAAACTAACAGGGACCACACGAAAGTCTTCCAAACGTCCCGAGGACGTCGCGAGGACGTGTTCTAGACGTCTGGAGGACTTTCGTGTTGCCCCGGTAGGCTATCTTTTGACTCGGACAATTTTTTGCGTTGATATTTTTCGCCGAAAAAAAAGTTCTACTTTCGCCGGGAACGCGTCAACGCTTCTCTCACTCCGGGGCCCTTAATATGCTGTACAATAATTATCTACAGAATATACGTACATAATGATTCGCAGATATACATTACACACGACATAGCGCGCGTCGAATTATATACGGCGAGCATGCGCGCCATCCTTTTCTGCGTGTATTGCAAAGTGTGACATACATACATCCTCCAACATTTAGAATGAAACCTGCATCCGAGATTCAGAATAATTTATTCCGACACTTGGTATAGCGTGACTCTGAAATTGAGAATAATATCAGCCATTTCGGAGGATTCCCGGTACTTTTCTGTATATGCAAATTCAGGGGATCTTCCTCTAAAATTCAGTTGATGACTTTTCCGAGTGCAGGAATAGTTCGGTTGGTGCAACTCAAGAACAGCCACCAGGCCCCTGAAGTTGCCCGCAAACCCACATATGGACGGCATTTAGCAATACCGATACAAGCGCCTAAACTTGTTTTCGAGATAATTGACATCAAAGTTTGATCTTTACTATAAACTAAGGCAAACCGTCTGCTGCTTCTTTTCGATGTGTGTTTTCGTAAGAAACATGTAATTGTCATTTGCATACAGATTAATTGTTAGTAAAAACAAATGTATATTTCTTTTTTTTTTAATAAATTGGCGCTTGGACCGAACTTGCTCGTTGTTTTATTCGCGACGCGACGTGTATATGAAATTTCCGAAGTTAGAATGATTGCAAACAATCCAACATATATTACGAATCTACATTTCCTTGCAATAACAACGAATTTTTATGTTTTATTCATTGGAATAAGTAATATGCAATAACAAAAAAGTTTGCATACACGTTGATACGAATCGCCTACATGCATACGCGCGACATGTACATGTATAATACCATGTCGCTTTCATCATTTTTGCTAAATGGGGTAACTCGGATTGGCTGTTTGGCGCTTGGACAATTGATATTTATCTATTATTCTTCATGCTTTATTTGGGTTTCCATTTTCTTCGTTAATAAAGGAAGCCTTCGTGCACATTTTCCCATACGTAACTTTATTATTTCATTTTGGCGCTTGGATCGGTATTGCTAAGTGCCATCCATATGTTGGTAGCGCTTCTAGGCATTTTCGAACTGATCAGTAAGATACATCCCCCAAAAATTTGAATGTCGAATTTCATGTTGAAATACAAATCTGTAGGTGAGGTTAGGCTAGATTGAAGGGGGGGCGGGGGGCCCCTTGGGGCCCCGGAAATTTTCTAAGTTATTTTCTTCTCTGAGAAAAAAAAGGTAGACAGCCAAGCATATTTATCAATCACAGACCACAGTCCTTAAGGTAGTGCTGCCACGTTTGAAATAACGAATAGATTGTCTCAAAATTTTGCAATACGACGCACAATATATTCCAAAAATGTTGTGCACAATTTCAAATCTTTCTACTACCGATATATGCGTATTTTTATATATCTATATATATTATACATACCCTGCTGAAATAAACCGATAAAATCCCAATTGTGTCTTATCATGTTTCATAATGTTTCAACGTAATCTCGATAATGTTCTACAATGTTTCATAATGTTCTGCTTTATTCTCGATAATTTTTCGTAATGTTTTATAAGGTCCGCACCTTGGTCTGTAAAATTTCGATTTGATCTCGATAATGTTTCGTAATGTTTCATAAGGTTCCGACTTAGTCTATGAAATTTCAATTTAATTCCAATAATGTTCCGTAATGTTTCATAAGGTTTGCGACTTAGTCTGTGATACTCGAATTTCATCTTGATAATGTTTCGTAATGTTTGATAAGGTTTGCGACTTAGTCTGTGAAATTTGAATTTGATCTCGATGATGTTTCGTAATGTTTCGTAATGTTCCGACTTGGTCCATGAAATTTGAATTCGATCCCAATAAAGTTTCGTAATGTTTTATAACGTTTGTAACTTAGTCTGCGGAATTTCGAGTTGATCTCGACAATGTTTCGTAATGTTTCATAAGGTTCCGACTTAGTCTATCAAATTTCAATTGAATTTCAATAATATTCCGTAATATTTCATATGGTTTCCGACTTAGTCTGTGGAATTCGAATTTCATCTCGATAATGTTTCGTAATTTTTTATAATGTTCCGTCTTAGTCTGTGGAATTTCGATTTGATCCCGATAATGTTCCGTAATGTCGCATAACGTTCCGATTTAGTCTATGAAATTTTAATTTAATCTTTATAATCTTTCTTAATTGTTCATAATGTTCCGACTTAGTCTATGAAATTTCAATTTAATATTGATAATGTTACGTAATGTTCCATAAGATATGCGACTTAGTCTGTCAAATTTAAATTTGATCTAGACAAGGTTTCGTAATGTTTCATAATGTTCCGACTTAGTTTAATGTTTCGACGTTTCCTTTCAGCAATATATTTACAACATTACGAAACATTAGGAAACCTTACTGAACATTGATGATGTTAACATTATGAAACACGACAGAACATTATAAAAAATTACAGAATCTTATTAACATGGAAACATCATAAAAGAGTATCGGGGCTCAACAATGTTTCATAATGTAAACACTATCGAAACTCGACAATGTTTCGTAATGAAAACGCGTGACAAAAACGTTATGAAACCTTATACAACATTATCGGGCTGAGGCTTCGATAATGTTGTATAAGGTTTCATAACGTTTTTGTCACGCGTTTTCATTACGAAACAATGTCGAGTTTCGATAGTGTTAATTTACATTATGAAACATTGTCGAGCCCCGATACTCTTTTATGATGTTTCCATGTTAATAAGATTCTGTATTTTTTATAATGTTCTATCGTGTTTCATAATGTTGACATCATCAATGTTCAGTAATGTTTCATAATGTTTCATAATGTTATAAATATATAGCTGAAAGGAAACGTTGAAACATTAAACTAAGTCGGAACATTATGAAACATTACGAAACCTTATCTAGATCAAATTTAAATTTGACAGACTAAGTCGCATATCTTATGAAACATTACGGAACATTATCAAGATTAAATTGAAATTTCATAGACTAAGTCGGAACATTATGAAACATTACGAAACATTGTCGAGATCAACTCGAAATTCCGCAGACTAAGTTACAAACCTTATCAAACATTACGAAACCTTATTGGGATCGAATTCAAATTTCATGCACCAAGTCGGAACATTATGAAACATTACGAATCATCATCGAGATCAAATTCAAATTTCATACATTATGTCGCAAACCTTATCAAACATTACGAAACATTATCAAGATGAAATTCGAGAATCACAGACTAAGTCGCAAACCTTATGAAACATTATCGAATCTTATTGGGATTATAGAACACTATCGAGATTATGTTGAAACATTATGAAACATGAAGAGACATGATTGGGATTTTATCGGTTTCTTTTAGCAGGGATCCTCGTTACATTGTGGTTGCAGTGAAATATTACATACTGTAAAGTTACAGTAACGTTACTGACACGTTAAAAACATAGCCAATTGTGACGTTACTTTTGCGTTTCATTTGCGTTACGCTGACCTCCCAGGGAATGAATTTCAAAACTTTTGTTCAAAGAAGATAAGGTAAACGTACTTATTAGAGCGCATTTAAAGTCTTTGCTGTGATTTCTGCATGGAAAAGTAATCCAAACATTGTTTGAAACATCATAAACTTATTTCGAAATGAAGATCAATTATTTTATTATTAAAAATTCACTTTTTTGTATTGCATTTCGTGTTCGTTGGATAGTAATAATATCATTTGTTAGTCTTGTCAAATACACTTATTATCTTACCTTGAATCCGGTTTCAGGGTGCGCTGGGGTAAAGTGGTTCGGGTTTTTATGTTTCCCAATAAAAATGACCCAAATTGAATTTTCGATCAGTTGAATGTTCCAATCCTTAGTGAATCTCAAACCCTAACTTTCGATTACTGCAGATTTCGAAAATACTGGTTTACAAGGAAAATATAGTCATTTTCGAAACATCTTTGTTTTTTGACTTTTCAAAAATCGTGGGATGGAGTGGTTCACACGTGAAATTTGGCCAGAATATATACAAATATCAGCTCAAATTGTTTCAAATGTTTGATAAAGACTTCTTAAAAGTTAATACATGAAAGTATAAAACATTAATTATAAATAGACTCTGATATATCAATAAATATATTTATTGATATACTAGAGTCTAAATGCATTAACGTGTAGCCGAAAGAATTTTTTCTTAGTTTAATTATATTTATTGTTTATTTGTGACTGAAAATTTTCTGTTAACAAAATGAACATTGGAAGATAGGATTTCAATTCTATTAAAAGGGGATTTTTATAGAAAAAAGATAGTGAGATAACTTTATTTTGCATTTGATGTTTGTCACAAAAAATAGTATATTCCTTAACTAGCGTGGAATAATTTTTTTTAACGAATCTGAGGTTTGTGATTCGAGCCGAAGGCTAGCGTTGCAATCAGATGAGTTAAAAAAATTGTTCCACGCTAGTCAAGGTCGATATTTTGTTCAACAACGTTGAGAAATGCTAGTTGAATTCACCTCGAGAGTTT
>JABFQI010000008.1:0-28246 GCA_022816925.1 Trichacis sp. ZL-2020 | reverse complement strand
AACAAAGTTCAGAAATGTTCGAAAACATTCTAGAATAATTGAAAATTGTTCCAAAAAAATTCGTAAAAGTTTTCGAAAATTCAAAAACATACAACTTTTGAATGTTACACACATTTCAAGAATCATGGAACTATTTTTCTCAGAGTTCTAGAACGTCTAAGAAAGTGCTAGAATAATTTAGAAAGTTGATTGTATTCTGAAATCCATTTTATAAATTATTCGTATTAATTTTTTTTTAACAAAACACATTATCAGGGTGTCCAGCGATCTGGGATTTTTGAATTCCCGGTTTTTTCCCGGTTATGAATTTGGTTGGTTTATATCCGCTTTAACTATACATGGAATGACAAGAATTGCTTTCAAAATCGTTAGAACGTTTTTTATTTTTAAATGACATCAATTACTTTGCACTCAAATATAATGTGTCACAGATTTGAATTTCTAACATAGTTCTTTATTAATCAATTTGGAAAAATATTTATATCATATATTACAGTTTTACAACTAAAATCAATGTATCATAGTTTTTTTAATAGATCTATCACATAAGTTCACAAAAGTCTTTAAAATATAGGACAATCTCATTTTAACGACGATAATTTAAATTATTAATTTGGTTTTGTAGAATTTCAGCTTTTTTCAAAGCCTCTTTCATGATTTTAATTTTTTTATTTAAGATTCAAATGAAAAAAACATTTTTTAATTATTATCTGGTCAATGTATTGGAATGTAATATTTTTATGTAATATTTTTATTTTTCATGTATAATCATAATTCTTTTTTGGATACTATGTTCTAGAAAATTTTAGGGAGCTATAGAAATTCAGAAGAAGTTCTTTTAAATTTATAATTGTTCTAGAAGGTTCGTGAATTTTGTGAATGGTGTAGGGGTTGATTGTATTTTTTAATGGTGGATAAAGTGAAAGAATTTTTCAATACCATGTTCTAGAAATTTCTAATGAAGATTCAAAATAATGAAGATGCTTCTGATGAGATTTAGAATAATTTGAAAGGTTCTAGAATGTTCTAAATAGTTCTATAATATTCTATAAGGTTGTAGAATATTCGAGAAAGTTCTGTCAAGCTTTGAAATTTTTGAGACGTTTGTATAATATTTGTAATATTATCTAGTTAGATATAGAACTTTCATAAAAGTATTAAATGTACTAGAATTATTCAGATTTCTATGTAAATTTAGAATTTGTTCCGAAGTTTAATGAAGTTTTTGTATTTTTATGTAGTATATAGCTCTAGGATGTTTTTATACGTTCTAGAAGATTAGAAAATATTCTAAAATGTCAGAAAGTTCATAGTATGTTGAGAAATGTGCTAAAAGATTCTAAAATGTTATGTCAAGTTTTAAAATGCTCTAGAAGGTTCTAAAAAGTTTCAAAATATTCTAGAACTATCTAGAAAGTTCACGAACATTGTAATAAATTTCAGTAAGTTCTGGAATGTTTCGAAAGCTTTCAGGAAATTATAGATTATTCTAAAATTTCCAATGAAGTTCTCTATCATTGCCGAAAATTATATAATGTTTAAGAAAGTTTTAGACTTGTCTAGAATTTACAAAATAGATCTAGAAGGTTGTGTTACGTTCTGATTGTTTTGTAAGTTTCAACAAGGTTTTATAATATTCTAGAATTGTCTCGGCAATTCTAGAATATTAAAAAATGTTCGAGAAGATTCTAGTAATTTTTTAAAACTTTCTAGGAGGTCTCAAACAGTTTTAGAATACTCCGAAGACTATTAGATGGTCTTGAAAGTTCTGAAAATTTTAGAATGTTTCAAAACGTTCCAGAAAGTTGTAGAATATTCGAAAACTTTCCAACAAATTTCTATACGGTTGAAAAAATATCTAAAAGATTCTTAAATGTTCTACAATTTTCTAAAAATTTAACAAAGTTTCGAAATATTCCAGAAGGTTATGAAATGTTCTAAATATTCTAGAATTTCCCAGAAAGTTCAAGGAAGTTTTGCTACGTTATGAAATGTTTTATAAGGTTCTTAAAGGTTCAATAATATTCTCGAACTGTGCGGGAAATTTAAAAAGATTATAGAATTTTCTAGAAAATTCTAGAAAGCCTTGAAAATTTCCATCATGTTCTAAAATTTTATGGAAAGTATAAGGAAGTTCTAGAATGTTTTAGATACATGCAGTTTATGCATAATTTGAATTTCTCCTGGTTCTTTCTGAGAATTCCCGGTTCTTTCACAGAATTCCCGGTTTTTTCCCGTTTTTTTTTTGGTTTCACCGAATTCTCGGTTATTTCCCGTTTTCTCCCGGTTTCCCGGTTCACTAAACACCCTGATTATTATATTATAGAGATTATATCAAAATATTATTATCGCCTATAGAAGTTTAATCAAACGAAGAAAAAACTATCAATGACAGAAAGAAATTTAGTTGAAATCGCGACAGCATTGAAGATAAAGCGCGCTCGATTGTTAGCAAACTCATAATAAAAACATCGAGAGATTAATGGAGGTACAGAGTACAGACTTGAAGAGATTCTCCCTCTGCTCGTTCTCCGCCACTTCGAGCGTTCGTTTAGTTTTCGTTTAAACGAAATGCTAGTGTAGAAAAGTTTTTATGTATCGAACGGAAGGAATGATAAACACGAAAGAAGGATGAGGAATTTCTACAGTCAAAAGGAAAAAAATAGCTATAGCGGGAAGAGCAAGAAAAATGAATGTATTTTACCGATTGGAGTTGAATTGAGCATCGAACAACGCTCAATACTTTCTGGGACTTCTGAATCTGCAGCCATCGATAGTAGTGGCGCCGTTTTTAAAATTTCATGCGCTAGAGTTCTTTGGCGATATATTCCTTTATGAATGTCCTTGTGATGTCCTAAATGATTGGCAAGACCTTCGATTTCTTTTTCTTGCAGATCTTGACACCTGGTAGCGATGTGTTTTCGAAGAGTTGTTGCTCTTAGCGCTTCAGGATTTTCAGCGCCACAGTTTTTCGAAAATTCACGCATCACATCGCAAGAAATGAGATGGGCGCTCTTAAATTTGTCGTTGCCCCGAGTTGCAAAAACATACGGATTGTTTGTGGCGATCCCCGCTTCTTTTCGCAATTCGAGCAACTTCTCGATCGCTTCTACATCTTTCTCATTCAGAAGCATGTTTACTGTCCTCATGAGTTTTCCGCGAATTCGACACATGCTGAATTGATTGGCTACTCTTTTTTCAGTTTCTGACAGAGTAGCCAATAAGTCGTTGTCTACCTCAGACACTTTTTGACGAGAGAGAAAATCATTAATCAAAAGTCTTTGGCTTTCCCCTGGCCGGCGACGATTGAAAACTTGGAGGGAAATGAGAGTTGCTTCAGCCAGTCGAAGCCACTCGTCATAAGAAAAAGCAATATTCAATTCATTCGTAGTTCGCTGCTGTTCCTCAACTGCATAATTCTGGAGGGACTGGATGTCTCTTGCTGTAGGGAGCATAACTTTTTTTTGTCTTCGTATAAGCGCTTGATTTTCCAATGCCGTTTTGCTAACATGCAAAAGAAAATCTTCCTTGAAAACCTTCAGAAATTCTTCCGTTTCTTTAGATTTCGATTTCTGCGATTTCTTCAGGCACATTACGCTATAGACTAAGCCGATCTGCTTAATCAATGTGCCCAAAGCCATTGCCACTGCAGGCGTTCCAAAAGATCCACCGTCCTCATCGTGGCCAGCAACAATTTTTATCGCATTTATTACTTCATCGCAAAAAGAAACTTTGTATATAGAGCCGAAATCTAATATCTCATTATTCAAGTTTTTAAGAGCTATTAAAAATCTGCCGGAAAGCCTCAATCTACTGCGAATCATGTCTCGCTGGTGTTCGAGAGTATATTTTAAACAAAGTTTGTTCCCATAGCAAATGACAAGTTCGTCATAACGTATCGTCCTAACAACATCATCCAAACGCATGACGGGGAAAATTGTATCTCGAAGAATTTTTGAAGCTATGGGGTGAATTCGAGCCATCACAGCTCGCCCTTGGACTAAAATGTTTCGACGGTAATTTTTATCATTTTTATCCGCGACTTGAATTTTGCATTGTTTAAAATGATGTCGCGCGTTTTTTTGCGTGACATACCCATAGCACTTCGGACAAGAAATGAAAGCATTTGCATTTTTTTCTTCTTTTGGCCGACGTAAAACAATGAAATCGCCTTTGTTTATTTCTTTATTAGAGTTATAAACGTGGTCCCCTTTTTTTCTTAAAATATCTATAATTTTACGTCTCGATTCTTTATCATTTTTCGGAAAACTGAGAAGTTCTTTCACTTGTGGTTCATTTTTGTGAACTGTTTCTAAGTGACGTGGAATTTTTTCGACTAATTTCTTGCAAAACAAACAACAATGTTTTTTATACTTCCCAGATTGACCCTTCGAGAGAGGAACACTTAAATGATTTTCGTCTGGACGTTGTACACCAGAAAGATTCATTAAGTCATCGTTTGTAATTTGATTTGAATTAGATTGCGAATCAACAGTATTAGAAGCGATTAAATTGTTGCTGGCATCGATTGCGGAGAGTATACTGGAACCATCATCTGGTTCATACGAAGGATCCATATCCATTTGCTCCACACTCATATGGATCGATGATAGATCGAGATGACTAATGTCGTTGGTATCTCGCAGGTGCTCCGTAACAAGAGCAGAATCTAAGAGTGAAAAATTCAAATTAACGATATTAATCACATGTGATATAATCGTCTATTGTGTATCAAGGTACATTATGTAGATATTTATATGCCTCGTTCGCGGAAATTAATTATAATACTAAAAATAAAACATCCGGTGAAGGAAGATAACAGTTTAATAATCATCGTTACTTCGGGCCAATAAATGAAATTAAAACTATGTGGAAAAATTTCTTTACTCTGGGTTTGAATCCAGGACCTATCGATTTCCGGTCGAGTGCTCTATCACTGAGTAAGGAGGCAATTATTTTTCACATCATTTTTATTCCACTTAAACTCAAGTGGATTTAAACTCTCGATTTTGCGGGACAAAAACAAATTTAAAAACGAGTTGTGTGTTTACCTAACGGCGATATCTTTCGGGAATGTTTCCAATCGAATCATTCCTTCGAAATAGCACAGGACCGAGAAAGTTTGTAATAAAGACAAAAGTAGTTAGCTTTGTCAAATTTACGAGACAAAATACAAATTCTAAAAACTTGATAACATCTTGAGTCAAGTGGAATAAAAATTATGTGAAAAATAGTTGTCTCCGTAGCTCAGTGGTAGAGCACTCGACCGGCAATCGAGAGGTCCTGGATTCAAACCCAGAGGAAAAGAATTTTTTTTACAGAGTTTTAATTTCACTTACTGGCCCGGAGTGACCATGATTATTAAACTATGATATTAATTATGCTGTAGAACATTTGGTTAGGTTCCGTCGTTAACACAGTACTTAATCTAAAGCACGTTATATTCGGCATTTACGATCGCAGTAGATCAAAACATTAGGGCATTTTCCAACACGGTGAAAGTTCCTTCTTTGTCGAAATAGTATACAGCTCTGACGTGGTTTCAGGTTCATTACACAGACCCACAAAAAAAAGTGGTCTGTCTGACGGAATAGGGTAGTCACATTTTAAGGATTTTTGGTCGCTGAATCCAAATCCATCGTCTGAATTCCGCCATCACCCTCTAGATTTTTTCTAACCTCAAAAAACCATGTTTTTTTGGCTTTTTTCCAATTGTAGAATCGGATTTAAAAAAGTCGTGTTTCTTTTCGGATCTGATAACAGATTTGGATTCTGCGGCCAAAATACCCAAAGATAGTGAATTTTGACCCACCTAGCCCTCATACTTTGTGGTGGAGGAGGCGATGTACAGAGTACAATAGCGTAAAATCCCTCTAAAAAAAGTATATATTCCGGAAAACCCGGTAGTCAATATATATGGATTTTAGGTCACTGAATCCAAATCCATTGTCAAAATTTCGCCATCGCCCTCTGGATTTTTTCTTACCTCAAAAAACCATGTTTTGTTAGCTTTTTTTTATTGTAAAATCGGTGAAAAAAAGTCGTGTTTTTCCTCAGATCTGACAACAGATTTAGATTTCGCGGCAAAAATATCCAAAAATATTGAATTTTGAACCACCTACCCCTTAAACTTTGTTGTAGGGGAGGGTATGTGCAGAGTACAATAGCGTGAAGTCCCTTCGAAAAAAATTATATCCCGGCAAATTCCGGGTAGTCAATATATATTGATTTTGGGCCACTAAATCCAAATCCGTTGTCAAAATTCCGCCATCACCCTCTGAATTTATTTTGACCTCAAAAAACCTTGTTTTCTGGTTTCCTTTTATTCCAAAACCAGAGAAAAAAAAGTCGTGTTTTTTTCAGATCTGAAACCAGATTTGGATTCAGCGGCCAAAAATCCATATATATTGACTACTCGGATTTGCCGAAACATATACTTTTTACGGCGGGATTTCACGATCTTATACTTTGCACATACCTTCCCCCACCACACATTATTAGGGGTAGGTTCATCGTAGACTATCTTCATGTAAGATGTAGGTGGTTCAAAATGCACTATCGTTGGGTATTTTTGCCGCGGAATCCGAATCTGTTGCCATATTCGAAGAAAAAACACGACTTTTTTTTCACCGATTCCACAATAAAAAGAGCCAAAAAAACATAGTTTTTTGAGGTTAGAAAAAATCCAGAGGGTGATGGCGGAATTTTGAAAACGGATTCTAAATCAGTGACCCAGAATCCTTAAAATGTGACTACCCGTCTCCGTCGGACAAACCACTTTTTTTTGTAGGACTGTGTTATTATCCGAATACGATAATAAGACTGAAACAGTCACGTTCAAAATCACACGAAAAAGTATTGACATCAAACAGCCCCAAATGTTTCAACCAATAAGAATCATAGAATAAAAAAAAATCGTTTCCTTAAATATAAATTGCAATCGAATTGCACATCGCGCAGCATAGAAATGAATAATATTTTTTTCAATTTCAATGAATAAATGATTCACTGTGTAATATTTCTAATACAAGTTTTAGATCTGATATCAATTAACAGACACTTTGAAAATTATAAAATACTATTACTAGTTCTGAGATCATCATTCAGTTTTTCATGACGCCATTATTTTTGATTTTGTATACATGAGAATGTATCTTTCGAAAAATAAAACTTAATATATATTTGACCTGAATGAGTGCGATTCTCATCATAATCCGCCAAGTCATCATCATCCTGAGTAATGTACGCCGCATTGACTTCTGCATGTATATTACTTGAAAGTCCTTCACTGTGTGAAACGTGTTCTATTTCCTCCGCTATAACTTTACCTATCATTATATTTTCACAGTCAGTGTCAAGTCCAAATGAATGATCTGTAAAAATGTTGAGTGAAAATTAGTGTTAAGAGAGAAAGTTTCATCGCACATTATGTAACTTGTGTAAATACATTATTTAAGAAATTGTTATGATCCTAAACCATATTCGAAGTAGTGATTTCGGAAAAAATTATTTTGAAAAAAAAATCAGTTACATATGATAGGCTAAGAAAGAAAACCAAACAAGTGAGGACAGAAGATATGGAGTTTCATAAATGTTTCTCTCTTACAGGTCCAGTTTTTACTCTCAGGCTGACATATATAGAATTTTAAGATCTTATCATACACATTTTTTTAGAGGGTGTCTATTCGGCTCGAAGAAATCTCTAAAGTGTCCTTAAGGCGTACCTAAGGTGCTCTTAAAAATATTCAACTTAAAGGGTGTCTCTGGGGATGCCCCTTAGTGGTAGCATATTTACAAATTCAGTAGAAAAAACATATACCCTTCAATTCCCGAGTTTCAGGGTTAGGAATGCATTCAAGCAACGCAAAACAGATAGTGTTTCTTTTGAATCGACGTATAATGGTTTTGTGTTGCTAAGGTACGTCTCTAACGATGTCCTCATGGAAACCTTAAGCACACCTTAGGTATAACTTCGCGATACCTGCCGGCCTAGGGATACCATCCGGACACCCCCTAATTTAACAAGACTTAACCCCCCGATTTTCCAAGTCTGTAAAAAAATCGACGTGTTTTATTCCCGAATGATATTTCGGTTCCGAATAGACAAATTTTTTCGTTTCAAAGTTTTTCACAAAAATTTCACGTTTCAGACTCTTAGGGGCTGTCTATAAATTACGTAACGCGATTTCTGGGCTTTTTTGACCCCCCTTACCCCCTGCGTTGCGAACTATCACATCGGCCGAGACCCTGCCCCACCCCCTCCGCCCCGCCCTCGCAGGTGTAACTTTACGCTGTCTAAAAATGCAAAGTGTGAATCTTTAATACATTCTATGCATTTTTCTAAAATATGCAAAATATACACAGTATATTAAAAATTTTTAGAATTAAAAAAAAATTTTATTTTGAGAGTCTTTCACAATGTCAGTAAATTATGTTGATTTTCGTATCAACTGGTGTTAAATTATTAATCACTTTTGTGGATCATAAGCAAAGGACGAGAAACATTTTACAAAGGATAGAAAAATTTTTTTGTCTCGTTCAAATGTATATGAATACAAAAAAATTCATCACGTCACATTTCCTCCCCTCTTTTCTGCTGTAACAAACTGACACATCAAGCCCGACACCCCTCCCCCCCCGCCCCTGGGAGCGTTTCGTAATTTATGGACAGCCATTCACTTTAAACTTTTCGATTTGCAGTTGTACAAAACAATTCATCATGCAGTGAACAGCTTTTTGAAGAACGCGTTTGGACTGCATTCAAAACACATTTGAAGCGCATTTCTTTCTAGTATACTTTTTTACATTTTTTTTCGGTTCACTTTTAAACAGTTGTATATCTTTTATCAAAGGCATAACAAAACGGCAGACATTATATCATGTGAAGATTTACTTAAAATATGAAAAAACATTATAAATAGTTTAACTTCCCAAAATTAGGAACACATCTCGATAAAATTTTTGCGAATTACGAATAGTATGAATATATATAACATAATTCAATACTTTCGTTTAGTTGGACGAAGTAAATAAAGTATACTTTGAAGATTGTCAGAAACCAATTTTTCATGATAACACTTGCCTTCATAAACAACTTCCATGTTTTGGATGTCAAAAACTTCTCGAGAGTCATTGATCACGTTTTGACCTGGTACATCACTGAATATTTCATAACCTAATGCGATCATTGATGGCTTTGCACCGAAAGACGATGTTGTTTCTGAACAGAAAATTCGTTCAAATTATATTATATTCGACAAATTTTTGAAAAATGTTAACTATAATCTTTATTTGTCTAATCATATGTTGCAGATTGTAACAAATTGATTTATAAAACTAATTCGAACTCAAAAACTGATTAATATTATTTTGTATCAACAAAAGTTATGACTTCGCAACTCAGGAGCCAGACGCAAATACATGTCACCAAGATAAAGAACTGCCCAATGTTACGATTTCGATAACGAAAGAATTGTGGCAAACGTCATGAAACGAAATCATAAAAGTGTAATTTAAGCTTCGGCACCATTCCATGAAGTTTCTTCAAGATATATGAGCCTTGAAAAAATTGCTACATAGCTACATTGCGACATTGCTACAACGCTATCTTTTTTTCATTAATTTAATCACAGTTGAACGATTGAAAATTACTTTTGTCCCATTAAACAAGGAAAGAAGTAATCCATTCAACATCAACATATAAGTTTGTTAAATAAAAATTTTTTTATCATTTTCCAAGCATTTCAAAATCAATTCTAGTACGATAAAAAAATATCATACTCGAAATCTAGAAAGAACTTTTATCATGAGGCAAAGTACTTGTTGATTCAATGCACATGCCGCAATGGATGAACAAGTTATGATGAATAAAGTTTCTTAATCAATATTTTGTTTAACGTAAAAATACTATAAGATAATAACCTGTCATTTTTGAGCTGTCAGTTGAGCATAAATCCGCTGCATCCATTCTATTTGGATCTTCGTACATTATCTCAGAATCTGAGACATTTACTGAAGTAAAAAATTCGTTTGCTGTATTCCTGGTGTCGAAATCTTGAATTATTTCGTCTTCCAGTTCATTGTTTGTAACAGCTATAATCATACAAGTCAAAGGCCAAATTAAAATATTGACGTTATTATTATTTGAGTCAAATAAAAATAATTTCTGATTTTAGACCAAGAACGTGTATTTCAATTAGTATTCTTTCTAGAGGATATCAATTCTTTTGATTGCTCAAGCTTGAAATTGTCAATGTTTTTTTATCATTTCTCTCAACAAAATACAATAGAAAAGTAGAATATTTTTTAACTGGTGCTATTATTAGCTACAAAAATCATGTCGCCTAAAGTTAAGGACTATTACTTTGTTCTACGACGTCGGAAAATGCGACTCTAAAAAGTCATCAAGGGGCGAAAGGAGCATTTATTTCACATAGTTTTTTCTCTTAAAACTTTTTTCCTCGAAAGAAAAAGCTGACTTTGAAGCTCCCGTGATAGAACAGTTTGCACAAAATAAGTGCTAATTTCATGTGAACTTTTGCACAAATTATGCACGAAGTTTTACCATTGATGCGTTCCCATGTTTGTGCAAATTATTTGTGCAAACGTTTTACACCAAATTTCAAAATGATATGTGTCTCATTTTTTATACAAACGTGTTCTTTCGGGGTTGAAATCCATTAACGGTCAATATATTACAGATTGGTGTAATGTCTACGTGGCGAAAGCAAAAGAGATACATATTGCGTTTGAAATACTGTTATTTTCAAACGAATGAATGTAATAATTATTTACCTGATACTTCTTGGTTGTCGGTGGGAGAATAATCGTCATCTATTACTTCGTTTTCTTTATTGTTTATCATCTCGAGAGCAGTATTAGATACCATAGATGCGGAGTCATATTCAGGAATTTCAGTATTGAATTCTGCGTCTGTTTCATTTATCTGATGACTGCTTTCGACAGCTGCTACTATTAATTTGAAAGAGCAATTTTCATTTTATATCTGGTCAAGTTTATCATTGATTTAAATATTAATGGAATATCATTTTAATAATATTCAAAAAATATTAACGCTGTTGTTGTGAAGTAGATCCAACCATCTCCGGTTTTACAAGGCATCTCATTGAGTCGCCTCATAAAAGTAATAAAAAATATAAATCTTGTGAGGGTATGAAAGGACTAGTTATGACTGCAAATCGTTCTTAAATTGAACAAATCAATATTGACACTTTAAATACTAAACTTTGTTTTACCACGTCGGGGAATGCGACTCTCAAAAGTCAACGAAAGAAGCATTTGTCCTACATGGTAAAACAAAAATTTTTTTTTGAAAGAAGAAGCTCAATGGAAACGTTTCTTGATTAAAAAGTTTGCACGTAATTAGTGCTTATTTTATGGAAATATTTGCACAAATCTTGCGCGAATTTTCATAATGGATACGTCCCTACGTTTGTGGAAACGCTTTACGAAAAATTTTAACGGAAATTCAGTTTTACTTTTAAAACAAACGTGTTTTTTCAGGATCAAAATCCATTAGCGGTCAATGTATCGCAGATTGGTGTAGTGTCTGCGTGGGGAGAGCAAAAGAGATATTGCGTTGGAAGTACTGTGTTATTGAAAGGGGGGAATGTAATAAGTATTTACCTGCTACTTCTTCGTTGTCGGAGAAATAATAATCGGCATCTAATACTTCTTTTTCTTCATTGTTTATCATCTCGAGAGCTGCATTAGATACCATAGATTCGGAGTCATACTCAGGAATTTCAATATTGAATTCTTTGTCTGTTTTATTTATCTGAGAACTGCTTTCGATAGCTGCTTCTATTAATTCAAATGAACAATTTTTATATCATATCCGGTCGAGTTTACCATTGATTTGAATATTTTCAAAATAGTTATAATTGTAAAGTAGTCCCAACTATCTTCAGTTTTTACAAGGCGTCTCATTAAGTCGCCCCATAAAAGTTTTCAAAAAATATAAATTTTGTGGGGGTTTGAGAGGAAATTATTCTTAAAGTAATGAAATAGAATTGACCTTGAAACCTGCCGTTTGAGAAGTACTGCGGCTCATCATACATTACACGTTGATGTAACACAACGCTTATAAGAGATTCATGTTTGTTTGATGTTTCAAAAATCATATTGATTTTAGATATGGTTTTCTTTACAGTGCAATAAGTAAAACATCTTGTTCCTGAAGCATAGACAATGCTCAATGACAAATTTTTCATTTTGATTTGTGATTTTTCGATATCAATATGAATATGTAACTTTTTATAATATTAGACTTTGCTTTGATAAGATTCTGTGAAGCTAAATTGTAGGACGTAAAGCTAAATATATAGGACAAACTAAAAGGTGCCTCAAAACTATAATTGAACAACATGAAAATAATATTGGACCGTTTTTCCAAATCAGAATGTTTTAAATGAACATGAATACAATTGAACATGGTCATAACTTTGAATGGAACAATTTTAAAATATTAGATAAAGAACAAATTATAGAAAAAGATCTGATTTAGGAATCATATTGATTGAAAAGACTAAAAGTACGATCTATAATAAGAAGATATAAACTTCCTAAGTATAGTTTATGACAATTATATTGATTATATTGAGCTTTTAATTGGAATTCCCTATTCCCCCAGTATTTCGTTCCAATTCGTTAAAAATGTTTGTGGCATCATACTTTAGAGGTATATAATATTCGTTTTTTTAAATTGAATTTCAATTTTTTAGATTTCAGTTTCAATTTTTAATTTTTATTTCTTAATTTCCTTTTTTTTATACTGTATAAGGATCACATATTGAGCCAAAATCTCGATGTCCATCTAAATTTTTATATTAAATTGATTCATTCAACGTTAAAATCATTCACGATATTTTTTCAATATTTTACGCTCCGTTATATTAAATTATTATCGGAAGTGGTCACTCAGAGCCAAAGATTTTCCCGGATTTCCCGTAGAAATGATTAATCAAGCTTGCAACCTAATTCGGGCCTTTTTCAGGATTCTTTCACAAAGGATTTTTACCTAAGCGAATCGATATTAATTTGAGTTTATATATGGAGATTCTAAAAAAACTCAAAAAAAAAAAAATTCTAAAAGAACTCTGTTCTTTCAGAACCTCCATTTGATAGAAAAGCGAGTTGATATCGATTCGCTCATAGCATTAACCAGCGTAACATTGAAATTGAAAATTAAAATTTTGAAGATTTTTTTAAATTCGAGACTCGAAAATTAAAATCGTCGACATTTTATGACAAAAAATTATTCGTAAAGGTATGCATCTAATTCTCGATTTCTGGTTGCCATTTGGATTTCCAAAAATGATTCATTCAATTTAACTGTGTCTCAAAAAAAACATGGCAAATACATGGAAATTTTACGTGCATGATAGCATGTTATTTTTGAGCTATGACAATTTTTATGAAATAATGCATTTGTCATCAAGCGTATTTTGTTTCGAAAACTTGGAATTAAAAAAGTTGACAACGAATTATCGTCAATTTTCTTAAAAACTTGTTATATTTCATAGCTTTTGACCTCTTATTGGATTCAAAAATATCAAATATTGCTACCAGCACACGAAAGTCATGAATCAAAGAAACCACGTTGGTGTGCGTATCAAAGTGCAAAAACTAAGAGGCGATAAGGCAACTGAGACCGCAGTATATACGAAAATGAAGTCAACACCAAAAAAACGCTTTTTAACTTTCTGAATGAATTCTCGAAATTCCAAGTGAATCAGAATTGTTATGATATGAAATAACCCAGCTTTAAACAACATAATTATCAAATAATAACGAGAGGTCTTCGAAACTTTCAACTTTGTTGCTTTTTGTTAACCAATAAATATATATGTATACATATTTTTTAAAATTATATTTTCGAAAATGCAACAAATTTTTCCAGCTGAGATGGACAAAAAATAAATGTAATGTACCAAACTATTTCTCTTTAAATGGAAGCTCTTTCTATATTCAAAACTACATTTTTGATTTTACACATTCACTAATAATTTTCATTCAAGTTTCATCGTTCAGAAAATGTTTAAGCAGGCACTTTGTATTTCAAAACACTTCCCGAAACAGCTAATTTCAATAATTAAATTCAGATGATTTATCTCATTTCCATCACTCTGGAAGTCTTGTACAACTTAGAAGTGAATAATAGACCCATCTAAAACAGCTCTTCAAGTAAATGAATGATTTTTTTATTGTTTTGGAACAAATAGATTCGAAGAATATCTGGGGTTGGCCTCTTTTGCATTAATTTTTTCTAACTGTTTACTGAGTTCTTCATATATTTTTGTGTTTTTGTCAATTAAGAAAATTAAAATTGAATAAACGGAAGTTAGGTCAACTCAGTCAAGAGCAAAAATGTTGATAATAATCATAAACAATCGAAAATTTTTAAAATGATTCCATAAAGTTTAGTAACTAATGAACTTCATCAATTGATAAAATTCGCCTCATTAAAAAAATTTGAATCACTGTCTTTTCAAAAATTAAAAGTAAATGTACGAAAGCAACGTTAACTAAGCGGAGTGCAAAAATAGTAGTAAAAAAAATTTTGTAATAGAAAAATTAATTCTACCAAATTTGGAATATCTCCTAAGCAGCATGCTTTTTCGTTTGGAAAATTCTGATATATTTGTCACGTTTTCCTTAAGACTCAATTAAATTCAATATAAGAAAGAAAAACTGCAGGCAGGAATCCTAATTTGGATGTATGCCTGAACGTAGAATAAATAATGTTTCATCGTGAAATTTCGAAGATTTTAATTTTCGAGTCACAAAAACAAAAGATTCTGAACTCGAAACTTCTATCCCTAAATTGAAAAGAAGAAATTAAAAGTCGAAAATAACGTTTAAAGTGGAAAAAATTGAAAATAAATTTTTTGCAGATGCGTTTTTACAACCGAGCAATTTTTTGTACGATTTTACCTCCCTTGATCAATTCCTACTTTTAACTTTCAACTATCTATCCGTCAATCTTCGTGACAAAAAAAATATTCATACTGTTTACTCTCAGATGCTACTATATGCTCTTACTAGACATTGATTTTTTTGCAAATATATTGAGTAGCCAGTATGCAGTAGGCGCAACTCAATTATGAAATTACCCTCTAATTCAAAATTTTATAAAGTGTTTCAAATGTACCATTTTTAATTCAAAAAAATATTTCTATCCACTTCTGCAATGTTTTTAGTCAAGTGGACGGCATTATTTATTCACGTCGAACACTGTAATATTATAGTTTTCGCTACCAATTCATCCAAAATTTTTGAAGTATATATTCTGATTTCCATGAATGGAATGTCATACACAAAATTCTACTGTAATGTAATTCACATTTCTTATGAAACAAATCGCAATGTTGGACGTGAATTATAATTCGAATCCTTGACTAAATGGTGCACGATATCGTGTATCAACTTTCAATTATTCATTTAATTGATTAACACGCGAAAACCTATATTGAATCGAAATGTCAACAAATAATTTCAATGAACACTTTGACTTGAAAATCGACTCAAGATTATTTTATTCGCTCGCTCCATTTGAGTAAAAAAAGCAAAGGACTCCGAGTATTTTTTCCATCTTAATTTCACGAAACATGAGAATTTTCTCATATTAATCATCAGTAAAAAAATTTAAACACTTTCAATGTGAATTAATTCATGAAAGTAATGCAACATATTATAATGAGTGATTGACGAAATCGATTTGTTATCCATAGATCCAGATCGTGAAAAAAACTCTTAAATAATTGATCGACAAAGAATTGATTGAAAATTTCTTCAATAAGAAACTTGAATGGGCACTGAAATTAAAATCATTTTTTTAAATCAACCTAGCCTTTTCGACAACACCGAAATTGGTGCATGAAATAGATAGTGTAAGATTGAATCACGATATCGTGCACCATTTTGTCTACAATTCGAATTATGATTTACCCCGGATGATGCTATTCGATTGAGAATGGATTATGATTAAACGAATCGCCTTTTCCAAAGAAAATATTTTTTCTTAAATAATGAAATAGAATTCTACACGCTGAAATTTCGTACACTAACACTATGAATTGTACGCCCTTCGTACAGTGCATTTTATTTCTGTGGAAAATGTTAAGTGTAGAATAAAAACTTTCAGAATAAATTTGCTGACCCCGAAAACCCCAAAAATCATGTTTTGTTTCGGTAAATCGGTCGGATATAACGATTTTTGAAATAAAAAACTCTATAAATATTTCGTTAATGCGAGCTGATCGGGAAAATCCCGGGACACGTACGTTTTAAAATTTCATGTAGATTCTGAATCAGGTATCAATTTGAAAAATGATAATTTAAGTGTTGCACAGTGTAATTTAAAGGGTTTAAAACAATAGTCAATATCGGCTCTGTCATTCGCTTAACCAGACCTCAAACTTATACTAGATAATTTGAAAAGTGCAGTCGAGTTTTTTTCGTAACATAAAGTGATTATTATATACTCTGTCTTCATATTGAGATAAATTTCAGGCTATTTTTAAGAAAAAGTATGTTTAATAAAAGATAAAAACAATTTCAATCACGTTTTTCATTAATTTTTAGAATAATGTAGAGTCCAGATATAAAAATATCTGTTGAGGACTAAATGTTTGGATTTCAATTTTTAAAAAGCTTTACTGTAAAACATTGTTTCTATTCCAACATAAATCTTTTTCTAAAAAGATTGAGACTCAAGTTTTTTGATCTTATATGCATTCTTTTACCTTTTATGTCTTGCAGCAAAACCCTCGGTTGATTCCTCAGTATCCCATTTATATCAAACTTGCATTGTTTTTCTTGGAAATAAGGATTTTTCCGCTGTTTTCTTTTTTTTCTTGAGTTTTTCATCTTTCTGCTGAAAAAAAATAATTAATCGAAAATTAATACTTCTCGTTTTTTACGTTTGCCATAAAAATTCGAGATTGGGTTTGTTTTTTGCATATGAGTATATATTTAATAGATTATGTTTTATACTTTTTTCGCGGACACCGTTCTATAAAATTTGAAAGCCCTACTATGTGGACTTAGGAAGAAATTTCAAAGGTGCCGCCTACTGTATCAATTATATATAATTTAAAAATTCTCTCTAATTTTCTACAGATTTTCATTTCAATGTAACATTGTGCCACTCGAGCAATTGTTTCTTATATAATAAAGATGGAATTTCATTCAAAAACTATTACACATACCATATGCAGGGCGTCCTAAAGTCGACGGATCACCGAAAACCGTCGATTCCTTATAAGATTCTAAGGCGATTTCCTTCTGTCATTTTACAAATTCGAAAAATCGAAAGAGTTGCTAATGATCTTCAGGATCAATTAGACGTATCGTCCTAGCAAAAATTTGATGCTGTTGAAAAAATAAGAGTTGTGTGCTCAAAAATTGTCAAAAATGAAACTTACTTATTGCAGAGACTAATGAAACAATGATCGCTACCAAAAATTGACGTCAACATTGTTATTTTTAGAGATCAATATTCAATTGCATGACAGTACATTTTATTTGCTGTCTTTCTTTTGCCATTGAAACAGCTCAAGTGCGACAAGGATAAATTCTATGGGAACAAAAATTTTGTGGATTGTGAAAAAACTAGCTAACTAAATTTTTTCAAATTTGGAAGGAACATCGAAAAACGTTCGAACTGTACGTAGGTAAAATATTAAAATAATTGTTCTGTTCTTCCTCACGTATTCAGTTGTAAAGTGATGCTGCAAGCTGTTTTTCCATAAGAACGCGTGTTAAATAAGCTAAAATGAAAAACTCAATATCTTTTGAACGAGCAAACTAAATTTTTTGAAATTTTAATTGAATTTTTTTCTAGCAACGAACTTTAATCCCACAAAGTTTAAACGTTTTCGTTCTATTTTGGAAATGCATCCAGTTCATCCTTAATTCGGTTAACTAGCGAAGTCGAAGATTGTGGTTAAAATAAAATCGTTTTTGTTGCCTTTCCTTCTGGGAAAACTCGAAACACAAATAAATGATGAGCTACGGAATTGAATTTTGAGTTACCACAGAGGGGAAGGCAACAGGAGAAATGTTTCGTCCACCAGAAGCCCCGCCTTTCGATCGCTAGTTGGCCAATGTAAAATTGTTCATAAATCTTTCAATTTTGCAACTTTCACAAAATGACAAAGCGAAAACTGCTTTAAAATTTCATGCGTAATTGACGATTTCCAGGTGATTCGTCAACTTTAGGAAACCCTGTATATAACATATATATAGATGATTCATTTCATTTACAACTTCGAATACTTTAATTTTTTCTTCATTTTCGCTTTGCACGTTTCTAAAATTTTTCAAATTGACATTGTTTGGAAAGAAAAATGAATTGTCAAATTATGTTGATTTTCGCAGTTTTTTAAATAATGAAAAAAAAAAACTTATAATTAACAAATCATTGCTCCATATGTTAAAAAGATACAAAAAGTATCAGCGAATAAAAATTGTTCACTGTAAATCGGAGATACTTCCCTGATACAGACGAAAAACAAGTATTAATTTTTCAGTATCCGTTTTTTTAATATTACCAGTTTCTTTTCGATGAAGCTCACATATAAATATGCATCTGCATAATTTTTATAATTTGTTTTACCAATTTTAAAGAATATCTGTGCAGAGAATTTTAATCATTCATCTTTACCAAACGCTTGGTAATTGCCGAGTTCCAACATATAAGATTTTTACTGCTTCTTTTATTAAATACTGTAAATGAATTGCTGAATTGCTGTGCTTCAGCGAATTTCTGGTAGGTTTTCCGAAATTTAAAATTCATCGTGTCATTCCAAATAATTAATTTAACTGAAGAAATCACCGTGTTTTAATCACTTGGTACTTCAAAATCATTGTATTTTTGAAGTTTTATCTTAAAATCGAGAGAATCAAGAAAACTCAACTTTGAAATTTTGTTTTCAGGTTAAATGTCTCAAATATTAAAAATTTATGTTTTGCTCTTTTCAAATTCAAATTCAAAATAGGAAAAATTGAATCGAGTTCATAATTTTTTATTTGTGGTCTGCAATTCAAAAACATACAAACTAGAATAAAGCAAATCTCAACATCTGTTTATTATTCCGAAAAATCTAATTATTTAATTTTTCCACATAATTGTCTTGAATTAATAATGTACCATGACAAAGTCAAGGACAAATAACATCGTTGTCATTACATCGCTGAAATTGTGTACTTCAAAATTTTTCTGAAAGACTCTGAATTTCTTAATTTTGCATAGTTAAAAAAAATATCTATTGAATCGGCTATAACTATTGTTATATTTAGATTGAGATAACAAAACTTTTTCATTGCTCTCTTATTTGTATAAATTTATTATTATTGGTTAAAATTGATGCCGAAAATAATGATGAAAGAAAGTGAAAAATTCATCAAGATGCTCATGAATGCTTCGGAATCTTTCAAATTTTTTTAACAAAAAAATTGAAAAATTTTAGTCAAGTTCTCAAAATATCAAAATAAAATCATACCCATTCTCTATTATCACAAATTATAGAAATTTGTCAATCAAACTTGAAATCTCGTGAATTCTTTCTAATCTGCAAAAATCTAGAAAAATTCCTTTGAAATACTAAAATATGGTCATTAAATGTTGCAGATTTTCGAAAAATTAAGAAAAATTGCCATCGGATTTTCAAAAAGTAGTGAAAAAGTATTCAAATTTTTTCAAAGCTGCATCTATCATTTTTGGAATTTTTGACGAATTCATTACTAAATATAAAAATAGGAATTATCACTTATTTTCAATATTAGAATAACAATAGAAGTTCATTGTACATTTTAGAAATGTTAATTTTAACCAAATAAGTAATTTGCTTTCTTTTCTCGTTTTCACATTGTGATTTGTAAAATACTAACGATTATTTTGAATAAGGGATGATAAAATATAAATAAATATGGCAATCCCATAATTTGTAATAGAATGAATGTTCTTCAACGACCGAATATTTCGAATTTGAAGAATTTTACATCCAGCAAGTTTTAAATTTTTTCTATGATCCAAAATATTCTAATAATGAATCATGTCGATTCGCGGATTGAAGAAAATATATATAAATTTTAAATAATTTTTGGACAATGTAGAAATTGGATCAATACTTATAAATAAAAATGAATTGTTACCGGAGCTAAAAAATGCTGTGGATAATTTGAATTACTAGAAAATACGTAATGTATATCGAAAAATTTGTGTAGACTTCTATAAAGTGTTCAAAAATTATGTCAATTATTTGCTTTCATACTAGATTATAAAAGTTCATAAATTGAATCTGTAATTTAATAAACTCTGTTTCATTTGTATTATTCATGAAGAATTCTCTCTGAAGTACTATAAGAAAGTCATGGACTGTTTCGAATTTATTGAATATCTCAGATCATACCCAAAAAGTTTTTCAAACATACGTGTTAAGATTATTAATTTTTTTGACATTTTGAATATCATGTTTCATTATTTATGAAGAATCTTTTGTCAACTCAACCAGTAAATTAGATTCTGTTTTCATGAGTAAATTGTTAATCGCAATTTTTTTATGAATAAAAGACAACTGCATTTCTAACTCACAAGTGTGGAATCGCTGAAAATATAGGACATTCCCAAAAAAAATTGGCACACAAGGGCAAACAGCAGAAAAACAGATGTCTTGAAAAAATTTTTAAAAGTCTGAGGTAAGAGTACCACTATTGGAACGTTAAAAAATTTACCTTGGAAAGAACGCTCATTTTAAATATAGAGCGCTATCTCTTTCAGCTGAATTGCCGTGCTAATACCCATACTTGTTCCAATACTGGTACTATTACATTAATCGTAAATCTTTGTAAAAATGTCATAAAGCTCACCTTATTTTGGAGAAAGATGCGCAAATCCAGTGCTGATCCTTTCCAATACCTTAACTAAAGAAGCTTCAGACGGATTAATACGCTGTTCTAATCCAAATTTTTATAGTGGTATGCTCACAAGTAACGCACAAAACTGAAGTTTTTATCACAACGAAGTAAAATTGCGAGTCAATGTGAAAAAAAGCAATGTATCTGCATTAATCCGAACTGTTTACGAATTTTACGTATACGAGGAAAAACCGACACCGCACCAAGTGGTATAAGGACCTCGACTCAGACTCCTCGAAGTCACTTCAAAATTATTGTGCTCGCCGGCGAAACCGATTTTACCTTCGGCTATATTCGAATAGAATCGGCTTTTCACGAAGAATAGGGACTCAAATGAAAAAGATGTTAGGAAAATCCTCACACGATTTTTGCGGATAATTACCCATTGTTACCTTATCAAAATTCATTTCTATTCATTGAGAAATTTTTCAAAACTATTGAATTGTAGTATTCACGGAAGAAATTTTCAAAATTTCTTTGAAAATTGCTCAATTTCTCATTGACTTCAGCAGTTCGTGCTACCTCCATAGCCTCTAGCCCATGGTAGCTAATGGTTTTCGAGGCCCCAAACTAAATTGAAATGTGTTTATTGACCAACTAAAAAAAACCGGAACAACAAAATATTTTTCTGATTCAATAAATGAACCTTGAGTTCGTATAATGGAACGATCGATGTTTATATGAGACGCAACATTTGTTAGTATGAACGAAATATTATATTTCATGTAAATTTATTGCAATAATGTTTCGTTGCTAAAGTCATACTTCCTTTGATGCATTAAATTGATTTTATTGATGTGTTGACCTAATTATAGAAAAATTTCGCACATGATCCAACAGAATGATAGTACTGTTGATAAGAACAAAAAGTAATTGATTTAAACATCAACAAGTTTCGTGGGTGATCTAATAAAACTTTCATGCAATTCAATGAATACGTTTCTTTTCTTTCGAACAAAAAAGTAATTTTGTTCAGTCAACGATATACTTTCTCCATTTCGTGAACAAGCGTTCGTCAATTTGTAGTAATATTTCCTTTATGTAACAAAACATTTTTCAATAATATTAAAAATTGATTTTTTTGCCATCCCAAACCCATTGGAAAAAATTTTCCTTATGCCAGCACTGACGAATGGCGCAGTACTGCACCAGTACTGGCTCGACAGTACTAAACAATGTTCACTGGCCCAGTACTGGTAATAATACCATTTCCGTACTCCATCAGTGCAGTATTGCATTTAATGGCTCAGTTCTGGCTGTTACGTGTGTTTAGTACATTGCCAGTGCTGGTTGCCACTCGCCGACCAAGTACTGGCTGACACTCACTCATGAGTGCACTAAGTACTGGCGAAAATTCACTGTCCCAGTAGAGGCTGATATTCACTGCCCCAGTACGGGCTGACATTTACTACTCTAGTACTGGTTGATAATTACTCAATAATTCCACTATTAGTGAAATCAATGTACTGTGTCAAGCAGTACTATATCTGTACTAGCGGCAAGTACTACACCTGTACTGGTGTAAAGTACTGGGCCAGTATTGACATACTGTACAAGCTAAGCGTTATAATCACAGAACTTCACCAGCACGGGCACTGGTACTGATTGCCAGTACCCCACCAGTACTATCAGTACTGGCACAGTACTGCATCTTTCGTTGATTTTTTGATGGGAAATGCGATTATGTTAATTTAACACAACTAAATTTAAAAATTATAGAATCATTAGTCTCTGCTTCCACGAAAATCACGACTACTGTTATTTTGCCATTAGTTTCGGTGACAAGAAAAATGATGTTTGATTTCCCTGGTATTATATAATCCGCCCGGGAATTCGAAAGGATTTACAACTCTTCCTTGAGAAGACGAGCTAAGTTTGGTGTCACTCGCCTGTGATCCTTTGATGGTGCCTAAAGCGGTGTCCGGTTTTTCCCAGGCTTTTTCCCTTTTCTTTATTCGTTCTAAAAATTGCAAATCACTCTCTGTAAGCCGAAAATATTGTTTTAGGCGTGAATTGATGACAGCCTAATTTGATCGAGTGCAGACAAAGAATTGAGAGTGTTTTGTTAATGCGAACTGATATTTTGTCAATGTTATGAGAAAATGTTTCGCTAGTTCCGAGAAAGAGTTTTGTTTATTCTATAATGATACACTTGCGACTCTGAAGGAATCATACTTTTGTTGAGGCAACAAAGTTCATTCTACGAATATATTATGTTGAATTAACAGAACGTATCTCTAAATGTGCAGTCTTTTTTTGTTAACAATCGGTGTGATAAAAAGTAGTCTTTTTTTATCCATTGAAATGAACACTGCAAAATCTGGAAAACATTAAATCTACATATGTACACGAGCATACACTACGTAAAAATTTGTCGCGATTTTTCGCTGAATCCTCATATGCTATATTGACTGACAGGACTTCGGTCGATAAATATGATTTTCATTTCATTCCTTGGAAGCACAGTCGCTGGCAATTTTCGTGCAATCGCGCGTGCCCTCAGATAATTTCACAATAATTATGGCCCATTGTGTTAGCATACAGTTTTTGCAGAATGCTCTGCATAAGAAATTGATAAATTGATTAATTATCGTCCTTTATTGAATTATTGAGATGAAAAAAATTGTTTTCAAAAAAGATTGCACATCAATTGCACGAATGTGATTCCAGACATTCTGGAATCTTTTAGACTTTTTTTGGCAACTTCAGAATATTTTTAATGGTTGTGTGGATATTGAAAATATTTCAAGAATTTCAAAAGCTTTCGAGAACCTTCTGGAACTTCTTCGAATCTTGCAAATGGTTTCATAATTTCGTAGAATTTTTCAAATTTCCAGCTAACCTTAAGGGGACTTACCGAAATTTTCAAAAATTCTTTCGAAAATTCACAAATATTCGAAACCTTTTCGAATTATTTCATAGGTAATTACACAAATTTTTGAAATGTTTCCTGAGTTCGAAATGTCTTTTACTAAGAACTTTCTCGGTGATTCTGAAATATTTCCTAAACATTTGGAATTTTCGGAAATACATAAAATGTTCAAGGAAATTTTGAAACTTCATAAACTCCCCTACAACTTTTTGCGAAATTTCAAAGTACTCTAGAATTGGATGGAATCTTCTCACATTTTTCAGATCCTTCTAAAATATCGTTTAACTTTCTAGAACATGAAACAATTTTCGGATTCTTATGATGAGAAACTTCTAAAGCAATTAATTTATATACAAAAACACATTTCAAAAATAATTTTTTATGAATATAGAAACTACCCGTCAGCACTATTGTATGAGGAACATTACAAAATCAAATATAAAAAAATATATCTAAAAAACAATGACTTATTTTTGCAGGCATTTGCAATAAGAATTCCAAGAAAACATGGACTTGAGAAAGTGTAGGGAATCACTTATGACGCCTTCTTTGAAGAAAAAGCATGCAGAATATCTTTCTGGTGCAAAAATTACAGAATTTATTATAGAATGCTGAAAGAAATAGAACTTGCAAAATATAACAATTATATATCGAAGACGAGAAGTGATCAACGTGCTGCGGAAATTCGAGCGATAATTATAAAAAGAATTTTTATGTTTGATAATCGAAAATATGTTGAAATGTATTTCTGTGTGATTTTTCAAGCAGACTTCACAAAGTAACTGAATTCTTTTTAGTATATAGTTGGTTATTGCTCAATTTTACAGAGCTATTAATTGGTTTTCAGAGATATTTTCTTTTCCTAAACAGGTCGTAACACAAACCACACTTAAATATGAATTTCGTAATCCAAAATCGTCAATGAATTATAATTATTATTATTCCGATGGGTTTTAGAAGTTAATAAAGCTTTGTAGATAATGCTCAGATAAAAACTATTCGTCAACATCCAAAAAAATTATAGGAGCTTTCAAAATTTCTTGCAACGTTTTTGAATTTTTTCAGATCTTCCTTAACAGTTTCGAAACATTATTAAAATTTACGAAAGTGTTGAATACTTTTTGGTAATTCATAAACGAATGACGTATAAAATTAAAACCATCAATTGCCCTCCAGAATGTCTTTGATAATTTCATAATATTCGGAATCTCGTAGAATTTTTAAAAGTTTTCGGAACTTCCTGCAACATTACATCACTTTATTGAACCAAGTGAAACATTTTTGGCCTTTTTTAAAGTTTGTGAGACGCTTTAGAGAAATTTTTAATTTTTCTAAGTATACAAATATTGTACAATATTAAGCCTTTGTAAAAAAAAGTTTTTTTAATTGAATAAGATACGATGCTTTTGTCTCTTGTCTCTTGTATTTATTTTCTTAATATATCTTTAACTTCCCGAAAAAATAACAAAGCCAAAAATTTTGGAAAAAATTGGGCCAACGTTATTTTTGACAGTTGAAATAATAATGATGTTTCGAAACGATTTTAGATGTTTGCGATTATTCTGGAAAATTTAAGAGTTTCGAAGTCATTTTAGGGCTGTATAGAAAAATATAGAACTTTTTCAATAGTTTAAAAAATTGTCGAAAATGTGAAAGAGCTTGTAAAAGTGTGTTGTAGAATTTTATAGAAAGTTGTAAGATATGCTAGAGAAATTTAAACATGTTTTGAAAAATTGATTGAAGTTCTGAAACCTGTCATTAAATTCTGGAATATGTAAAATATTCAAAAATTTGTTGAAAATTTATGTAGAGTCGAAAAATATCAAACAAGGTTCTCGGAAGTTAGAGAATTTCGCAAGGGGTTTTGGAATATTATAGAATAAACTCACAGTTGTCAAGAATATTAAAAACTTCGATTTTTAAAATAATTTCATATGTCCTGGAATATATCTGGAAAATTATGTAAGCATTTAAAACTTTTCAGAAAGTTAAGAGACAAGTTGAAAACTCTAAAAATGTTCTGGAAAGATTAATTACGTTCTTAAGCCTATAAAATAAACTCTTTTCCAAATTATCCAATGTCCTCAGTAGTTAAAAAATATTCTAGAAAGATCTTAGAACTTTTAGAAGATTCCATGAAATTATAAAGTATTTGATCATTTACCTGAGGGTACAATCTAGGGCGCTCTTAATTACTCCTAATCCTAAAAAAATTACTAAAAACGTACTCTTCACCCGTGATACAAGCCTGATTTTTCGTGGTAATTTCGAACCGGAATGATGCACTTTGCGATAAGGCGTTCACCCAGGCGGAATAAGTGGTCCCTCAAGAGTTGTTCGGAATATCATCTGACGGAGTATGATATTAGTTTCAGTGTATAAAATAATTCAAAAATGTACTCAAATATGTGTGAATTTCTTGAAAAAGTTTTTTGGAGGTGAAAAATTTCCATCAATGAAGTGGAGAGTTGAGAAAAACGTCTTGATTAGCGAGCATGTTCTGAATAGCGAGAATTCACTTAAATTCATTCAAAATAATACTGAAGTTAAAAATATTTTTGATTACGTTGATTTTTATATTGCCTGTTATTTAGTAGCGCATTATTTGACGGCAGTGAAAATTTAATTAGATTTGAACCCCAGAAAATAAAATCGAATGCGCCGCTCCACCGACAAACATGAAACGCATTTTGAAAAAGTGAGTTCTTTTCGAATTAAGTGATTAAGTCTTATATCAAAATAAGTTTTCGCAGTTACGAACAGTGTTTTAATGACTTTTTAATGTAACGATCACAGTAAAGCCTTTTAAATGCGCGCTAATCGAGACGTTGACCTTACAAAAAGTTCTACAAAGATATGAATTTTTCTGAATGGTTCTAGAAAATTCCGAAAGTTCTAAAACATTTTGTAAATTATCGAAATTTTTCAACTATCGCACGAGATATAAAAATATTTAAGTGTTGCGTAAGAAGTTTTGTAAGATACGGAAAAGTTGTTGAATGTTTTAAATTATTTTAGGAAGTGTCTACAACTTTCTAGAAAAATAAACGACATTTCCTGAATTCCAATAGTATTTCACAAAATATTATTAAATTCTGAAGCTCATTATATAAGTTCAGAAGATTCCGAAGTGTTTCGAAAGTTTTTAAAAATTTTGAGTGAATTGAAAATGTTCGACACGGTCATAAAAAGTTTTAAAATCTTTACAATATTCCAGGTGAAGATATTTCAAACAATTTTTTATAGTTTTATAAGCCTCCAAAAAGTCTTAAAATATTTTGAAGTTTCATGAGTGAATTGAATGAATCTAAAAACTCCAAGAATTTTGGAAATAATCGAGAAACGTTCAAAAAATGCGGAAAGATTCTTGAAAATTATAAAAAATTTTGAATTTTTAAGAAATTGAATGAGATTTTTGAAGCTTGGAAAAATTTTGGAATTTTTTGTAGAATCTATGCAACATCCTCAATATTTATAGACTATCCTAACATTTTCGAAAAAGTGTCCATGAAGGTATTAAATAAGCTGGCTAATTTCTGACAGTGTTCAAAACAATTTCGCAAACCCGGGAAGCACAGATGTTGCAATTATTACACAATAAAATGATGCAATAATGCGTCCTACATGATTTCTACACATTCGTGCAATTATTGGGCTATCTTTCTTGCGAACAATTTTTTATTCCAACAATTAATGGAGGAAAAAAATTAAAAATTGATCAATTGCTTTTACAAAGCATTGTGCAAAAACAGTATGTGGACATTATGTGCATTAATCATAGTGTAATCATCTTAAGGCGCACGCGATTACATAATGGTCCGGGACCCAGTAACACTTTCTGTTGGACCTAAGAGGTCGCGTCGAATACCCTGTCGGAAATAATTCCACTCGAGACCCCAAACAATAATATTTCGGGTATTTTTTTTTCAACCCCTGATGAAATTGTTAATTAACATTTTTTATAAACAATTGAAATGTTGCTTTTTTCGGCCAACAAAAATTATTTTCTTGTTAATTGGGGTCTTCTAATCAGAAAAGGTCCTCTTCACTTTTCACGTAAACCCATTTTTTTTCATGTTATTAATTGTTTAATCAAGGAAAAAACGAAAATTTTCAATTTTCAATCGATTATTGCTAACGACCTATTATTGATATTCGTGATTCTGAAGGCTCATTTTTTTCCTACTAATCTATTCTTCAACATTATGTACAATTCGTTTTTATTAAAAAAGGGCATCGTTTTTTTTATTGCTACTGAAAATAGAAGAAAAACGCTCACGCGTTGGTACCGGTACCATTCAAGCTATGGAATTCCCGAGGTCGATTTTGATATCTGTATTAATGCTATACATTTCGACGTTTCGTATTCAAACACTTTAAATACTTTTACATGCAACTGGGAATTTCACGTTGACTTTTTTATAAACAATTTGC
>JABFQI010000007.1:0-21092 GCA_022816925.1 Trichacis sp. ZL-2020 | reverse complement strand
GATATCAAGGTTGGCAAAAATTGCAAAGCAATGTTATAATTCCATATAAAAAGTATCGTAAAAAGCCATCAACTCCAGAGCAGAAAGAGCATAATAGAAGATTAGCATCATTTAGAATGAGAGTAGAAAATAAGATCCGAGAGATAAAGATATTTAAGATTATGTCGAATGTTTATCGCAATTTTCAGAAAAAATATAACCTGAGGTTCAATATTATTGCTGAATCTTAAGCACTCCTTTTAGTTAACCTTGATTTTACTCACCCTCCTTTCCTTTTTTTTATCGCTTGATTCTCAGCAGGTCTTTTATTGTTTGGAAGTGTTGAGTAAATATCTTGCGACATAACCAACCCTACTTTACCGTTGCTCAAATTTGTAACAGTGAATATTATCTTTTTATTAGGATCAATTAGTCGGTTTACCTTATTACCAGATCACCAATTTATAATGCTGTTCCAGATTGATGCAATACCTCCTGCAATCGACTGAAAAAAGTTTTTTATTTTTCCTAACATATTTTACTCCTTAAGTTAATAATAATTTAATTATTACATATAATATTTAATATGTCAACTATTCAAAAAATTGTATAAAATATTAATACTTATTCGCAATTTTCAACAATTTAATAGCGCTGGTGTTTACAACTTCCCCGCCTACACGCTTAGTGACAAAAAATTTAACATAAGGTTTGTTTGTATAAGAGTCTCTCAATATTCTCATTCCTCTGTTATCTACGATCTTATAAGCTTGTTTGAAATCCGCTACTGCAATCATTGTAGGTGGCATATCAGCAGATTGATATACTGGTATTCCCATCAAAGTATCTGGTGTTTCAAGCGATAAACTCGGCTGCCAAAGATACTGACCTGTTTCAGATTTTAGTAGCCTCACGTCCTTTAACGTACTCCTGTTCATCAAAAATGATGCATTTTTAGAGTAATGTTCATTTAGAGAGTAGTACAATATCATTATGGCGTCGCTGTCTAGCTTATCAGCTTTAATTTGCTCTATCTTATTATGACCATTTCCATTTTCGTAAGTTAAAATTCCTCTAGGCTGAAAAGTGCCATCACCTTTAATAAAGGCTTCATTCTCCTTCTTACTGAAAGTTTCAGCAACCTTTTCCACAAGCCAATTTTCAACATTGACAAATGCATCATCGAGCAATTTTTGTGATATTTGCGGCTGAGCATAGAGCTCATAAGTTGTGATGGAAATCTTTTGAATTTTAGGTGTACTTGTGTCTTGTGCAAAATCATACTTGGATTTATAGCCACCATCTTCGTCGTCTACTACTTCACCACTCCAACCTGCACCAGCACGGTCACAATCTTCTATAATATAATCCAATGTTTCAGTGGAGATTCTTTGACTAGAACATATCTGCCGCATTGGAGATGAATCAGCTATACGCTTGTTTATCCGTTGTACAATGTGAGGAGTAACTAAATACCCTCCAATATCATTATCATCTCCACTTAGGGTTTTGTGTGATAATCTGTTTTCCATTCCTTTGCGAATATAATCAGAAAAATATTTATCACCTGTATTAAAATCTGTGCTAATCTCTGGACGTTGAGCTGCGGTTTCAATAAAATCTAAGCGCTCTTTGCAATTATCAATATTACTATTTATCTTGCATAGCTGCTCAGGTCCTTTGCTTTCGATTTCTTTTAGTTTGCGATCATTTATTAATTTAAATTGCTCCCATGATGAAGTAAGTTCATTAACACGGTGAGCGATATCAGTAAGTGACATAATAGCCTCCTTTAAAAATAAAATTAGAATATTTATTGTAATTTGAAGGTAATCTTTATCAGTAATCTCAGTACCTTTTTGTTATCATGTAAACTGCATTCAGAAAAAAGACCAGTGAATGGCAGCTTAGTATAACTCAAACGCTTGTTTACAATATGGATCCCAGTGCTGGGATGGCGCCCTCATGATAAACAACGTTCATACAACTGTATACGTATAATGCTCGTGCCTGCCATTCACTGGTCTTTTTTCTGGATTCTAGCATTGGCTTCATGGTAGATACAAATGAACGTAAGCTACTTGGTAGTGAGAAAAAAATGATACTGATTACTTGTTGAAGTAAAAATAGGTAGTGTAGTATTACACCACGGTAAATACTATACTTAATTGTTGGCACTATACAGCATCTATTTTTTTGTGTCAAGCATTTTTTTCGCTGCGTATCTGTTCAGAAGAATGTACAAATAAAGTACGTAACAATAAATGGTATCCTGTGCTGGGATCCATTTTTCTATCATCACCAGAAACGTTGATTACTTTTATACCTGTAAATTTAACTGGATCCCAGTGTCAGGGCACTGGGATGACAGAAGAAAAAGGCCTGTATCGGCTACTTCGATGACACTCACAGCCCTGTCATTCCAGCGCGTGACGCTGGAATCCAGAAAAAAAAGAAAAATGGTCAAGCACTGGGATGACACCCATTTAGTTATCTTTTCTCGTCTACCTTGTTTTGCCACCCTGCTGAACGGACAATGGCGTCAACTTAAGGAAAAATATCAGCGATAGTGTATAAAATTTCTCTCTAAAATTTTTATCATTAAATTACCCAAAAGCTGCAATAAACAGCACGTTTGTTTCTGTTTTATTTCAACAAAGAAGTCTAAAATATGTCCTTTTTAGGTGAAACATGCAAAAAGGAAAAAATCTTATTCTACAAATTAAAAATATAATATACTCGAAAGCTTTTCAGAGAATCCATTGTATTGGAAAAAACAGTTTCACACGAACAAGAAAACTTCCTTTTTCGACAGTATTTTCTATGATTTTGAAGTTAATTAAGAAAAGTTTAGGAATAGAATGTGAGCTTATGGATCCATTGACTTGTAAAATTCCACCCTCAAAGCAAGCTTTTTCTAAAGCAAGATATAAATACAGGTTTTAAGGAATTATTGGGCTAAGCATCCAAACAGCCTATCAAGATGAACCTGAATATGGAACCTGGAAAGGTTATAGACTTATTGCAGCAGATGGTTCTGCTATGTGATTGCCCAGTTCTGAAGAAATTATATCCGAATTTGACCGTTTTAAACCAAATGGAACAACAGGCACAATGCCACCGGTGGCAAGAGTTTCTTTGTTTATTGATTTATGTACTTCACTGATTTGCAGTGCTCGTCTTGCAGCTTGGAATGTAGGCGAGCAAACGCTGGCAGAGGAACAGTTACCCGAAGTCGTTACTCAAATGCGTTCATTAAATCAAGAGAGACTATTATTTATCTATGATCGTGGTTATCCTTCAGTAAAATTCATTCAGCAGCATTATGATTTGAAGGTAGACTTTACTTTTCGCTTGCAAAAAGGAAATTATAGTAAGCTATGGGAACGAATCTCATCTGGCGAACTAGATTTTGATTTTATACTAGAAAACAAAAAGCTAAAAAATAAAATAAAAGGACAAAAAGTAAGGGTTATAGTGCTTACATTAGCTAATGGAGAAATAGAAGTATTGGTTACCTCACTTTTTGACCGAGAAAAATTTACTTTGGAAGATATCAGCAAAGCTTATGTATTAAGGTGGCACATAGAGGAGTGCTATAAACGACTCAAAATAGGTGCAGAATTAGAGAATTTTTCTGGAGTAAATTTAGAGGCTGTATTACAAGAATTTTGGGCGAACTTAGTTATGTGTAATATACCTTCGCTTCATATGTGTGATGCACAAGGGCCTTGGAGCCCAGATCAAATTACTGAGTATCGTTTAAATTTTTCAGTTTTATTTGGTGTAATGAGACAGAAACTCTATCTAGTGCTTGTCGGAAATTGTTCGCCAAAAGATTTTCAAGCCCTTTTTAAGTATACGTGCTAAAGTTAAAATATGGCCAGGGCGATTGTATAGCCGCAATAAAGTCGATAAGCTTAAACGCCATCATGTTTTCAGGAGGGTTTGCTAATGGAGGCTCTTAAGTTGACGCCATTGGCTGAAACGGATACATACCGTTTGTTGCTTTTACTCTATATCTGCCCTGCTTCAATCAGTAAGAGATTTCAATATTAATTCTGCACTACTTGCGGGATCACCACTTTTTGTAATGGGTCTGCCAATTACGATATAATCAGCTCCTGAGCTCATTGCTTCTTTTGCTGTTGCCGTCCTTTTTTGATCATCATGACTTGAATCTATACGAATTCCTGGAGTAATAATCTTAAAATCCTTACCACATTCTTGGCGCACTTCTTGAGTTTCTAGTGCAGAGCAAACTACTCCATGTAGTCCAATCTTTTTTGCAAGCTTTGCTAGCAAAATTACCTGTGATTTTGCTTCCCTTGCTACTCCGAGTTCACTCAGATCTTCATTGATCATGCTGGTTAGTACTGTCACTACAATTAGCTTTATTTTAGTGCCTTGTACTACATTTAGTGCTTCTTCAAGCATTTTTGTTCCACCACTGATGTGTAATGTTAGCATTTCAACATCTAGAGCTTTTATTGCTTCAACTGTTCTAGCTACAGTGTTTGGAATATCATATAATTTTAGATCTAAAAAAATTGGTACATTGCATTTTGCAACTTCTCTCACTCCAGAAGGGCCATGTGCAGCAAAAAATTCTAACCCAAGTTTTACCATGCCAACCTTATCACGCAGACCATTAGCCCAAGATATGGCTTCATTCAAATCTTGTGTATCCAGTGCGCATATTATTGGGTTCATTATCTTGTATAATTTTTTTATAATAAGAGTAATTGTTGCATTTTACAATCCATATTCAGGGATTGGTCCACTTGCAATGCTTTGTACAGACACTGAACCCGATAATCTGGTCGGAGTTGGTGAACGACTGGCATATCCAAGATCTTCCTGTAAAGAATCAGATGTTTCCTCCGATGTTTTGGAACCTTTAACTGACTTGAATTGCACAAGCTGCCCTAATACAAATTTTATTTTCTGAGTCTCCCCTAATATTATTTTTGTGCTATAATCTTTAATTGCTCTATTTTCTCTTATTGATTCTTCTACCTTTTCTATCACATATTGAAGTTGTTTTATTTGACTGTCTCGCTCTAAAAGTGAATTTCTTAAATTTTTCACTTTGTTATTACAATCTTGTCTTATTTTGTCTAACTCAAAAGACTGATTTTTAATTAAACCGTCTGCTTTATCTAGCTCTTCAAATTTCCTTTTTAATTCTTTAGATAAGTTTTTATTTTTCTGATTAATTTCTTTGAATTTACACTGTAATTCATCTAATGCCACACAAAGTTCTTCTTGCCTTTTATATAATTCTTCTTTTTGTGTATATAGCATATGTTTCTCTTTACGTAATTTATCTATTTCCTTAGATAACTCCTCGTTTTCTTTGAATAATTTTTCTATTTCCTTATTCAATTCTTCATGTTTATTATTGTCTATTTTTCTTTTCAATTCCATTATGTGTTTTTCCCTCTCAGTTAGATTAGCTTCTTTTTCCTGTAACTGTTTACACAAATATGAGATTTTATGGAGTAGTTCTTTTTCTTGTGCAGCAAGCTCATCTTTCTCCTTCGTTACTTTTTCTAATTCGTCTGTTATTCCAATTATATGGATCATTTTTGCTTCTAATTTCTCCTCCAAAAATTTTTTTTCTTTAAGAAAAGATTTCCTCTCAGCTTCTATTTTTTGACCAAATTTTCTTCCTTCCTCGTATAAATTGTGCTTTTCTTGAGTCAAATCAAGCTCTTTGTGAGCAAATTTCTTTCCCACTTTACTAGTGTCAATAATTATTTTATACAAAATCATAAGAGCCAAAACAGATAATACAGCTAAAGCGAGAATTAAAGAACTAGGTACATTAATAAGCGCTAAAGATGTAAGTAATGTAAGAGTAGCCAGAGAACTAGCTATAAAATAAAATGTATTATATTTATTAAGTAAATTGCTCATCACCCATATACAAAACTTCAGCAGTCTTGTATATATTGATCAAAATTATCTTACCTGTAGAGGGGAACACTTATCACAATTGTATCAGTGATAAACTTTAGTTGATATGCTAACTAAACTAAAAATGCAAGGTGGCATCAGACGGGAGTAGAACATCTACTAGAATATCCAAAATCTTCTGAATATGAAGTTTCATCCAGCTCTTTATTTGGTAGTGCTGATAAATCTCTTTTACTTATATCTGAAGGAACAAGGCTATCATTAGTTTGTACAGATATTTCTTCAATTACTCCTTTTATTTCTTGATCACTGACTCAAAAATTCTTGATTACTTCCTCCAATCTATTCAAAATCTCTAATACAGTTTCCTGCGATATAATCACTTTATCTCCTTCTCTTACATTCTCTTTGAACAAATATATCATGTTTTTTGCCAAATCTTGTGCTAAGCTCACACGATTCTGATGAGCTAATGAAGATTGATCATTCAAATCTGAAATTTCTTCTTTTAGAGAATGCTTCTTAAATAGTAACTCTTTGTACTTTTCATGTTGAATTTGACTTTCTTCCTCCAGATTGATGCTATAATTTTCCAACTCTTCACTGTTTTTTCTTTCTTTATTAAGAATTTGTTCTAACTCTTTAATCCTACTGAAATATTTAGTTTCTTTCTCTTCCGATTGCTTACTTAGTTCTTCTAAATCTACAGTTAGTTTGATCACTTCTTGAGTTTTTTCATTTAACTTTTTTTGTAATCGTCTTTTTTCTTCTTCTAAATCCGATGATTTAAGTATTAAATCATAAGTTTCAGAACTTTCTTTTTGCAACTGCGCTTCTAACTCTGCTATTTTTTTCTCTCTCTTTTCTAAACATGTCATCAATTCTGTTACTTTTTTAGATTCTAATTCATGTGATTGACTTTCTAATCTCTGGATTTCACTATATTTATCACCTAAATCTTTTTTAGTATCATTCAATTCTTGTTCTAACCTTTTATTTTCATTTATTGATTCAGCCAGTCCGTACTCTGATTTCCTTATTTGATCCTTTAGTCTTTCTACTCTGACATCTCGACCTTCAGCATATTCTTCCAAATTTTGCTTTTCTTTACTTAACTGTTGTATCTTTTCTTGCATTTCCCTTAACTTCTTATCTAACTTTTCCTTCTCTATTCTTTTCTCCTCAAATTCACTCTCTACCGAATCACTTAGCTGCCCGAATTCTTGTGTTACTTCAGCCAAAACTTCATCTTTTTCCCTTACCTTTCCATTTAATTCCTCCACCTCTCTAATTTTTTGCTGTAATTGTTCTAATATAGTTTGATTATTTCCAGTTAATCTTGTATTTTCTTTTTCCAATTTATTAATTCTTTCGTTTAAGCTGTCATCTACAACTTGTGCAATTTTGTCTTGCATTTTAGTACTGCCTATTTGAGCTTCTTTGCTGCCACACTCAATTTCTTGAGTTGTTTTAATGTTAATATTTCTATTACCATTTTCTATCACAATCTCAGATGATTTATGATTGCCTTTCTCCTTATTTCCAAATTTTATTTGATACAAGAATAAGTTACCTATTTTTACATCTTTATTTGCTTTCAATTGATCATCAGTAACACGATTACGCTCGATAAGTTCTATACCATTAGCATCAATATTAATTATAATAGTGCACTTTTTCCCGTCCTTATCACACCAATTCAGAGTCATTTCGTATGCACCATCAGTTACAACATAGTGCCTTATTCCTTCTTCAGAAACAAAACCGTGCATTCCATTTTTTCCATTGCTATGCAGAGTTGAAAACCCTGAAATTCCATTATCTTGACAGAAATTACTATTCAAAAACTCACTGACTTTGAATTTGTTTTTATTAGCTCCCAATTTAACTTCTGCACAACTACTATATATTGACACTGTTTCAACACCACTTTCAATATACCCATTCAATACTTTTTTAGCCTTATCTTGAAGCTCTAGTCTCGCCTCCTTTACATTATTGAAATCTTGGATAACGGCTTTATACACTTCATCTTCATTAAAATTGGCATTGTATTTTATTAAAAAAGGTAATATGTGAAAACTAGCTACAGCAGTGTGAATCGATTTATTCTTTTCTTTTATCTTACCGAGCAAAAACAAAAACCTTTGAATGAAGTCATGATAATCATCTTTTTGTTCTTCAATTTTATTATCATATGAATTACCAAACATTATTACCTCACAACTAAATAATTAGTAGAGTAATACGAATGCTAAGTTACATCAATCAATAAACTTACAGTAAATTTTCTATTCTCAGTTATAAGCTCTGCTTCTGTACTCTCAACCCATTCTACCACTTCAGCATTGCAAACTGACTGCAAATCATGCTGAGCAGAATAATTTAACTCATCCTCTTTTACACTCGCTTTTATCATCAACTTTTGTATAAGATGCTTAACTGATACGTTATTATATGCTTTTATTTTTCTCACAAGGTTTAATATCCCATTTCCTCAGAATACTTATCATAGATAAGTTCTTCCTTGTTAGGCCAATTACTTTTATTGTGAACGGAGTTATAACTATACAACTGATGATATATTTCCTCTGTAATGTATGGCAAAAATGGTGCAAATAACCGCAAAATAATATTGAGTACATATGCTAAACTCTGTTTCGCACTCATGTTTGCCTCGCTGTCCAATGCATCTCCATATGCACGTTTTTTAACTAACTCTAAGTAATTATCACAAAAATCTTTCCAAAAAAATTCTTCTATTGCGCTCAAAGCTTCGCAGTATTCAAACTGTAATAGGTTGTTCGTCGTTTTTTCTATCACTTTATATAATTTGGACAATATCCACTTATCCATCGTCTCACTGATGGAATTTATGCTCAATGCTTGATGTTTTTCCATAAACATGGAAACAAATTTGCTAGCATTCCAAAGTTTCGTAACAAGTCGTTTGCCAATTTTGAAGATATTTTCAGAGTAGACTGTGTCAACTCCAAGTCTTGAGTTTGCTGCCCAATAGCGTTCTACGTCAGCTCCATAGGTTTCAAGCATACATGAGGAGTGATGATATTACCTTTCGATTTACTCATCTTTTTTTTATCCTCAGCCAAACACCAACCACTAATCATGATATTTTTCCACGGCAGTGAATCTGCATGATAATGTGCCTTCAAAATCGTATAAAAAGCCCAAGTTCTTATTATCTCATGGCTTTGGCTGCGCAGATCTGCAGGAAATATCTTATCATACCGATGGCTTGGTAAACCGAGCTCACTGTTTACTGCCAGTGCACTTAGTTGAGGAGTGATCGCACTTGTTGCCCAAGTATCCATCACATCTTGATCTGGAGTAACTTCTTCTCTGCTATAGCCTTTCGGCAAACCTTTTAATGGATCTACAGGTAAATCCTTCACTTCAGCTAGAATGATTTTGCCTTCTTCTCCCTTACGTTTTGAATACCAAATTGGAAATGGCACACCAAAATAACGCTGTCTTGAAATGCACCAATCCCAATTTAGCCCTTCTATCCACACCTCCATGCGTTTACGCATAGATTCTGGACGCCAATTGCATTCTCTCACTTTATCTAACAGTTGAGCTTTTTGTTCTAAAGTTTTGATAAACCACTGATAAGTAGATAATATCTCGAGTGGCGCACCAGATCTTTCCGCACACTTAACAGAATGAGAAATGTTAGTGCGTTCTATTAACAGCCCTTCTCCTCTTAGGATCTCAATTATTCTCTTTCTTGCTTCTTTGACCTTTAGCCCATGGATCTCAGTATCAAACACTGGGATCCATTTCACTGCATGCAGATTCATTCTTCCATCCTGATCAATGATAATTGTCACCGGCAGATTATGCTTTTGCTGCCAATATATGTCGAGCTCATCACCAAATGTACAGCACATAACAAGTCCAGTGCCTTTATCTATTTTGACCTTATCATCAGCTGTTATTGGAACTTTTGCCCCTGTCATTGGCACTATGGCTGTCTTACCAATCAGCTGAGTATAGCGTTCATCCTCTGGGTGACAAAAAACCGCAACGCATGCTGGAAGCAACTCAGGTCGTGTAGTTGCGATGTGAATCTGCTCATTTTCTTCAGTGGAAAAAATTATTGTATTTAAAGATGACTCAAAAATTTTATCTTCTATTTCCGCTTGTGCAATTGCGGTTTTATCAACTGGATCCCAAAGAATAGGTTGCATTTTCCTTTATGTATATCCCTTATTATATAAATCAACAAATGACATTTGAGAAAGTGCCACAGCTTCCTTGCTGATCGTGTGGTATTCCAAATCCCAGTCATAGCTAATGCCAACTGATTTAAACAATTCCTTGAATTCTTGCTTTGATTTTTGAATAACCTCATGGCACATCTCTATAAATTTTTCTCTGCCAACTTCTTTTGCGCGGGTTTTAAAGGTTTGCTCAACTAACCTTTCAGTGGGAAGGCCATTATCATCAAACCCAATTGGATAAAATACATCTTTTCCCAGCATACGCTGAAACCTTGCAATAAAGTCTGTGTGGCAATAGCTGAATATATGGCCAATATGCAACTTTTCTGATATCGTTGGTGGAGGTGTATCTATAGTGAAAGTATTGTCCTTTTCACCATTCCATTTATAAACTTTACTACCTTCCCATAATATGTTGTATTTGTCTTCAATTTCTCTAAAGCTGTATTTCTCTTCTAACATAAATATTTTTCAGTTTTAAGCTTCAAGTTAGCACAATTGAGCAAATACAGCAATTTTAATGTCTGCCATTTTTAGTTTAGCCTCGTTACAATACAAATTTTTCTTGATCTTATAATTTTTAATGTATTACATAATAAATTTTTATTATTGAGGTTTATTATGCTTAACTTTCACAACTTAAAAGAGATTAGAGATATTTTAACTCACCCATACTATGTGCCCCACCCAGCAAAAATAGATCTAGCAGAATTGCTTGAAGACGTGCTGGAGTTAAAAGATAAAAACAGCCCGGAAGAGGCAATAGCTATATTAAAAAGCAAAATAAAAAATGGACTAAAAAGTGAAATGTCGAATGAACTGAAACAAAAAATAAATAAATTTGAGCAGCTAGAGAAGGAAAATAAAGACTTACAAACTAAAAAGGATCAGGCTGAACGGTTAAATAGATCCTTAGAATATGCAAGAGAATATGAAAGGGAGATAATTCAGGAAGAAAATATAAAATTACAAGCTGAAAAAAATAAACTAAATACTCAAATCCAACATTCACTGCAAGAAAAGAAAATATTAGAAGTCGAAAATGAAGCAAATAAACAACTAAAAGAAAAAGCAACATACATCGCTACTGCTAGTACTGGTCTTGCTGTTGGGTTAGTAGTGTATATTACACTTGAACATACAACTAAATTGGACATGTGGTTAATCGTTGTTATAGCAACAGTATCTGCATTCTTAGCTGGTGGTTTAATAATGAAACCTAGCTCTCAAGTAAATGGAACACAAGAACCACAAGGAGTAGCAAATAAGAATTCAGTGTAGCTTGATATAGTTTTTTTCATTTCACTGCCTTTCCAAATTTGAAGCATGTTGTTTGAGCCGTGGTACAAAGTAAATATAGTAATTTTACACTAAAATTTTTAGTTTTGTTTCTGTGGGTTAGTTAGTACGAGCCTTGCCTTTAAGAAGATGTAAAATCACAATTATTACGAATAACATTCCACCAATAACTGATATAGCTCCACCCGTAATAAAACAAGCACGTGCCAAAATTGATGAAATGCTTGGCAAATCTGCAACTTTTCTTAAAGCGCCATATCCACCAAGCCAAACAAGTCCAGTAATATGGAGAAAATGTCATAAGCTATATGCATAAATCTGTAATCTTACTATGGAGCTTTTTATTTCTTTACAGCCCAATTTTGGTAACAGCCAGTAGACAAAATTCATAAAAGCTATAGTAATACCAACCACAGAACCGTGATAATGCGCAGGAATGGTAGCATTTCCTTCAATAGTTAGCACTCCAAGTACACCTCCATAAATAAACAATACAAACGAGTGGAGCAGATAACTGCCCTTATCATTGAGCAGAGTTTTTATGTTGCAATACACTAATATTGTTAAGAAGCACGGCAGAACTGCTCCAGCAATTCTCATATGCCAGGTAAAAAACTGTATCAATTCAGCACTATCTACCGAATAAATAAAGTATATAAACGGCGCACCTACGGCCAAAACTGTGTTTATAAATAGTGGTAAAATGGTAATTTTATTTAGACTAATATAACGAGCATTCAGTATGGTCAAATAAACTAAAAACATTGCTTGAGCAAAAGCAAACTGCAGTAAATGTCCGCCTCCCCAAAAGAGATATTCATAAAATAAATTCTTGTCTGAGTGATATAGACCTGGAGGCATATTTTTATGTGCTAAAACAACACAAAGAAATGATGACACAAGTATAATGACCAGGCCAATTTGTCCGATTGAAAGATATGAGTCTTGTTTATTTGATATGTAGGCTAGGGCTGCATTTATCAATATGCTGGTAATGAAAAGACTGAGTCCAAGTAAAAATAATTTGTTTTGTAATACGGGAATATAGTTACTTTTGATAACTTCAGTGTTTGGAACAAATGCGGATATAAACATCAGCAGCATAGAAAGGGTTGATAGAGCCCATAAAAAATTGAGCCATTTACTGGTATTTTGTAGGTTTATAATAAAGAGCAGAGATATTATAGAGCACATTCACACCAAAATTGACAAATTCACATGTATCACCAGTGCATTATCAAAAATATATTGTGCGGAGGGAATGAGAGAGGAAATGAAAGGCAATCGTAGAAAGATAACAATTATTGATAGCAAACCAGAGCAAGCAAGGGCACATACTGCCAAGAATACCCATTGCCTACAAAGTGGAGTGTTATCTTGTATGTTGAGCATTTACTTTTAGGTACTATAGCATAAGACAGTGTACATTTTTCAAATTGATATGCATAGTTTAAATGAATGACATTACAACAATATCTTTCATCCTGAAAATGCTGCGTCCATTTCCATTTCATATTGTGGTAGTATTACTGACAGCGTTAGTCTGGACTATCGAAATGTGTTTTAATCAATACTTGATAAAAATTATTACAGTGAGAGCATCTTTACATAATGGCATGACATTACGTTAATGCTTTTGATCCACAATTAAGAACATTTTCGTTGTGATTTAGGTTTCTAGTATGTATATTAATGAATCTTGTTTTCACTAAATAATGAAAATAATAATTGTCATGATAATGTTATTGTATAGTAACTATACAATGGCAAGCGAACGAATAAGTTTAGTAGATAAAAAATTATCTCAAGGATATGTAGCTCCAATACTTACAGAAAATAGCGTTATTTTACCAGTCAAGCACGGTACCTTATATTCCTTTGATATCGATAACCCAAGAGTTATAAATTGGAAATTATACCTCTCAAGTAGAAAAAAAATTGGTAATATGAGTCTGTCGAGCTACAAAAAAAATGTTTTCTTTGTAGTGAATAACATTCTACACACAATAGACGTAAAGACAGGGGAGATTCAATGGGAAAAAGAATTGAGATCTCTGGTAATAGGGAAAACAGTAGTAATAAATAATAAGCTGTTAGTATTGACTATTGATAACTATCTGCATGCATTTGATATAAAAGATGGCAGTCCCATTTGGGCTTATCAAAATGGTATAAATGAGGTTCGAGGTTTATATTCCATCTCACCAGCAATCTCTAATGATAAAATAGTAGCACCATTTTCAAATGGTGAGTTAATAGCTTTTAATGAAGAAGGTAAAAAATTATGGAGCCAAAAATTGGCTACCAACCTTTTGGATACACAGCTTACAGATGTAACTACTACACCTAGAGTGCACGATATCATCTTAATAGCTACAAGTAATTCTTATATTTACGGCATTGATGTAAAATCAGGAAATATCTCATGGTCAAAGCCACTACAAGTAAAAAGTGTATCAGACATAGAGTCATATTATAGCCCTCTTATTCCTGCAGAGAAACAAAAAGAAGGCGGAAGAATTTTCATGGTGACTAAAAATAATAAGGTAATTGGCATCGACATACAAAGTGGAAGAACAGTTTGGACATCTGATTTTATTGAGAATGTGCAATTGTTTGTTCCAATTATGTATGCCCATACGCTTTGGGTAACAAGTTATAAAGGTTCAATATTTGCTTTTCCTGGATCTGAAAGTACAGGAAGGGTAATTAAAATACCTGGTAATGTGTTTCATGCTCCAGTATTTACCCATGGTAAGATGTATATAACGACTGAAGGAAATGGTGTTTATTCTTTAGAAAATAGGTTTGTTTTTTATGACTGATTATGATTTAATTATTATAGGTGGTGGTCCAGGTGGTTACAAATGCGCTATTGCTGCTGCAAAACTTGGACTCAAAGTTGCTTGTATAGATAAAAATAGCATTTTTGGTGGCACGTGATTGCGAGTTGGGTGTATACCATCAAAAGCATTACTCCATTCCTCTTATCAGTATGCTAGTGCGAAAAATAATCTATCAAAACTTGGCATAAAAGTTAAGGATGTAAGTCTCGATTTGAGAGAAATGATGGGCTATAAAGACGCTAGAGTTCAGGAACTTGAAAAAGGCATAGGATATCTGTTTAACCTTTACAAAATTACTAACATCAATGGACTTGGAAAAATTACTTCTTTTGATCAAGGCAATCTTGAAGTTTCAGTTGAAGGTAAGGTACTGAAGGCAAAAAATATAGTAATTGCAACTGGTTCTGATGTTAGTTCTCTACCAGGAATTGATATTGATGACAAAAATATCATTTCATCAACTGGTGCATTGTCTTTAACTGAAGTACCAAAAAAATTTGTTGTAATTGGAGCTGGGGCAATAGGACTTGAAATGTCTTCTGTGTGGAATAGGCTAGGCTCTGAAGTTACTGTAGAAGAGTTTTTTGATAGAATCGCTGCAGCAATGGATGGCGAACTAAGTAAGTCTTTACTTTCTAGTCTACAAAAGCAGGGAATAAAATTTTTACTCAGCACCAAAGTTGAAGAGATAAAACAAAGTAATAACTCTTTGAGTGTGAAAGTTTGCTCTGTAAAAGATAATCAAACAAACTCTATAGAGGCCGATAAGGTATTGGTTGCAGTAGGACGCAAACCATGCTCTGAGGGTCTTGAAAAAATAGAAAAAGACAGTCGTGGCTTTATTCAAGTCAATAGTAGGTATGAAACCAATGTAAAAGGAATATTTGCTATTGGTGACGTCATTGGCGGAGCAATGCTTGCTCACAAAGCTGAGGAAGAAGGGGTGACAGTTGCAGAGATACTAGCAAGGCAATTGCCTCACGTTGATTATGAAATCATACCGTCAGTCATTTACACCCACCCTGCAGTTTCTTCAATCGGTAAAACTGAAGAAGAACTAAAAAGTGCTGGTCGAAAGTATAAAGTTGGTAAATGTCAATTTGCTGCGAACGGTAGAGCAAAAGTCACTGGCGATGCTGAGGGATTCGTGAAAGTTCTGACTTGTAGCAAAGCAGATACAATACTCGGTGTACATATCATAGGAGCATACGCTGATACGCTAATCAATGAAGCAGCGGTTGCAATGGCATATGGTGCAGCAGCAGAGGATATATACAGAATTTGTCACTCTCATCCTGATATAAATGAAGCCTTTAGGGATGCGTGCATCGATGCTTTCTTTAAAAAGTAACTGTGGACCTCGGTTCAATCATTGAAAAATGGTATGATTGGCTAAAGTACAACAGGTCTTACTCACCAAATACTTTGGAGTCATACATGAGGGACCTCAAGGATCTTATAAGTTTCCTAAACACTCACATTGGTGAAGAAGTAAATGTTGGCTCTTTAGAAAAATTAAGCATACCTGAACTGAGAAGTTGGTTTACCTCTCGTTATGCAAGAGGTGTAAATGCGAGATCTAACACTCGCGCATTGTCAGTAATCAGAAATTTTTTCAAATATATAAAAAAAAATTATGAAATGAATAATGAAGCGGTATTTTCTTTATCAAGGCCAATTCAGAGAAGAACTCTACCTAAAGCACTTTCAATATCTAACATAGAAACTCTATTGAAAGAAATGAAATTGCCTGATCTAGGCGAGCCTTGGGTGGTAAAAAGAGAAATTGCAATTGTCGTTCTGCTATATGGTACGGGCTTAAGAATCACTGAAGCATTGAATCTTAAGGTTAGTGATATTAGCAATGAAAGTTTAATAGTAACAGGTAAGGGAGATAAACAAAGGCAGGTATTTATTCTTCCAGTAGTAAAAAAGTGTATACAAAAATATATAAAAGCTTGTCCTCACTTTGACGAAGTGGGGCATCTTTTTGTGGGGGTAAGGGGAAAAAAATTGGGAAGAACTTATGTTGCTAATCGTTTGCAAAAAATAAGAAGATTTTTAAACTTACCAGAAATTTTATCTCCACATGCATTTCGCCATAGTTTTGCTACTCATTTGCTTCAGGAAGATATTGACATAAGATCACTACAACAGCTGCTTGGCCACTCAAGCCTTGAAACTACTCAAGTTTATACTCACCTAAATTATCAAGATGTCTTCAATATGTATAAAAACTTTCAGAAACGTTTGAATAAAAAATCGAAATTTTAACTTCGTCTTAAATCGATAATATTGCCGAACTGAGTGCTTGCAACATCATTCAGTACTGTACTTGCTTTATATAAGCAATAGTGACCAGCAGAGAAGAAAGCAAAAACGTTTTGCAAAAAGTTATGAATGAAAGAGAATAGACAGCAAAATTTAAATTAGAAGCTATGTAAAGAAACAAGTCAAGCAAATAGCAAAAGATCTGGGACCGTACACCTAGGCACTCAATTTTAATTTTTCACTCAAAACCAAGTTTACGACATCAGGGCTGGCTTTTCCTTTGGTGGATTTCATGACTTAACCAACAAAGAACCCATACAATCTTGTTTTACCACCCTTATATTCTTGAACTTTATCTTGGTTGTCATTGATGATTTTATCTATTACCTCTGAGATTTGACATGTGTCAGTTATTTGCTTGAGATTCTGCTCTTCTATAATAAGGGATACAGGCTTTTCAGTTTCAAACATAATATCAAAAACTTGTTTACCAAGTTTAGCAGAGATCGTTCCATCGACGATAAAGTCGAGGAGCTCGGATAAAGCATCTGCTTTAATTGGAGAACTAACAATATCAATATTTGTTTTATTTAAACGACCGAAAAGCTCGACGGTTAACCAGGTAACTGCAATCTTTGAATCATGCTTTTTTGCTAATTTTTCAAAATAATCGGCAATTTCTTAATCAGAAGTGATAACGTCTGCATCATATTCATTAATACCTAATTCCTCTATGTATCGAAGTTTTTTTTGATCTGGAAACTCGGGTAAAGATGATTTAATAGAATCAATTTTGTCTTGGTTTATTTCAACAGGTAGCAAATCAGGTTCAGGGAAATATCTATAGTCACTTGAATCTTCTTTGCTTCTCATCACTTTTGTTTTTCCTAAAGTGACATCAAACAATAAGGTATCTTGACTTATTTCTCCTCCGCTTTCCAAAATTTTGATCTGTCTTTGTGCTTCATAATCTATAGCTTGTACAATATAACGTATTGAATTTAAGTTTTTTATTTCACAACGAGTGCCAAACGTGCTACTACCCTTTGGGCGAACAAAAACATTTGCATCACAGCGAAGTGACCCCTTTTCCATATCACCATCACATGAACCGATGTAACGCAAAATCTGCCTCAATTTTTTCATGAATTCTGCAGCTTCTGCAGATAAACGGAGATCTGGCTCTGCAACAATTTCCATTAAAGCAACGCCTGCACGATTTAAATCTATGTAAGTTTTGCTTTCTTCATGAATACTCTTTCCTGCCTCTTGCTCTAAGTGAATTCTTACGATTCTTATTTCTTTTTCATTATTTTTGATAAAAACTTTGCCATTTTTAACTATTGGCTCAAAGAACTAGGTTATTTGATAACCTTGTGGTAAATCGGGATAAAAATAATTTTTCCGGTCAAAGTAAGAGCATTTATTAATTTCTGCAGAAATTGCAAGTCCGGTGCATATTGCTTGCTCTATGCAGCTATAATTTAATACTGGTAGTGTACCTGGCATTCCTGCATCAACTAGAGAAACTTGAGTATTGTGCTCAGTGCCAAATTCCGTTAGTGAACTAGAAAATAGCTCTGTCTTAGAAGAAACTTGAGCGTGTACCTCAAGTCCAATTACTGTCTCCCAGTTTTCTTTTGTCATGTATTTTATTCAATTAATAACTTTATATTCTGCAAACTAGCACAAAAAGTCAAATAAAACTCATTTAACCTATGATCCAAGAGCGGTGTATATCAATAATATAAGAGTTACTACAGTTTCTATTGACTAGGCTGTTATATAATAAAGTTAAGTGCTGCCAAAAAATATCTATAGTAAGCCATAACATAATTTTGATGGCAACTGATTAGCTAACAAATTTATAAACATCAGTATATAGTTCATCAATGCCTGGCTCTTTACTATTTTTGGCAAAATCTTCTGACTTTTTTACTAAATCTCGTATTTCCTTATCAATAGCTTTGCATTCTTCATCAGAAGCGATTTTATTGTCTGTTATATATTGCTTTAAAGTGCTTATAGGATCATGATTTTGCTTCATATCTTCAACTTCTTCTTTTGAGCGATAAGTAGCAGGATCTGACATCGAATGGCCACGATATCTATATGTCTTCATTTCAAGTAAGAGAGGTCCTTTTCCCCCACGTACGTGCTCAGCTATTTCACTTGTTACCTCATAGACAGAGAAAAAATCCATTCCATCAACTTGTTTTCCAGGAATACCAAAACTCTCTCCTCTTTTATGTAGTTCAGTTACTAAAGTTGATCTTTGCACAGAAGTTCCCATTGCGTATTCGTTATTTTCTATGATATAAACCACAGGTAACTTCCACAAAGATGCCATATTAAATGATTCATATACTTGTCCTTGATTTGCAGCACCGTCACCAAAATATGTGAATACAACGTTATCTTTTTTCTTGTATTTATTAGCAAATGCTATTCCTGTACCAATTGGGACTTGTGCACCTACTATTCCATGTCCACCAAAGAAATTTTTTTCAACATCAAATATGTGCATGGAGCCACCTTTGCCTTTTGAACACCCTGTTTCTTTGCCGGTTAGTTCTGCCATCACAACATTCGGATCAGAATTACATGCAAGCATTAAGCCATGGTCTCTATAGCTTGTGATAAAAGCATCACCAGATTTTGATGCAGCTTGAGTCCCAACTGCAACTGCTTCTTGCCCTATTGATAAGTGACAGAATCCGCCTATTAATCCCATTCCGTATAATTGTCCTGCTTTTTCCTCAAATCTGCGTATGAGAAGCATTTTTCTGTAGAATCCAATCACCTGTTCTTTAGTGAAATTTTCTGCTTTCATATTGACTTTCTTTTATTAAATTGAGATCATACCAGAAATTTTTGACATTTTATAATACTATCTATATGGACTACTATCACTGGCTTGAAGCTTTTCACGTTATCTCTGTAATTATGTGGGTGGCAGGTATGCTCTATTTGCCAAGGCTTTATGTTTACCATGCATCTGTAAAACCAGGGTCAGAAAATGACAGCTTACTCCAAATAATGGAGAAGAGACTCCTTAGATATATCATAAACCCTGCAATGCTTTTCTCCCTTAGTTTTGGAATTATGCTAATGATTATTAGGGAAGCATATCGCGAAGGGTGGTTTCATGTAAAAGCGCTAGCATTATTCTTAATGTTTGGTATTCATGGCCTACTTGCAAAGCATAGGAAAAATTTTGCAGTGGGCTTGAATAAGAAAACTCACGTTTATTTTCGTGTTTTAAACGAAGCAGTAACAGTGTTAATAATAATTATAGTTATTATGGTTATTGTAAAACCTTTTTGATTTTCTAGCCTAATGCTGAACCATTGAATGGAGTATAAGAATTGTTACTAAATAGTTTATTCTGATGTTCCATAGTCTAAGTAAAATACCTAAGGTATAGATTCTTTGTTTTTGTGTGTTATCCTGGTTAACAAGAATTCGCAGTAGTATTATAATGAGTAAGTTAAAAAAGCTTAGTGCTGGACTTTCTTTGACAGGCCTGATTGGTAGTGATGATATAGATATGCAAAGGGCAGGAAATAAAAAGAAGAAATATCAATTTTTGGATAAGACGTTCGCATGGATTGATGCGATGATAAATTTTATTTTTAAACGTGAGAGTAATAACGTAAATGAAGTGCTAAAAGTCACATGGGGACCACTATTTTTTGGTTTAGTGGTGATATTCATCTTTTTTGGAATAGGTGGTATTTGGTCGGCTATAGCTCCAATTGACGGGGCAATGCATGCAAGTGGAGAAGTTATTGTCTCTTCAAATAGAAAAATAGTGCAACACTTGGGTGGGGGAATAATAAGCTAAATTTTAGTAAAAGAAGAAAAAAGATGAGCCTTTAGTTTTATTAAGTGATGTTAACGAAAAGGCAAATTTGAGTATAATTAAAGAAAAACTCTTATCGTTTTTATCAACTGAAGCAAGACTTATTGCAATTAGGGGAGACTTAGATACGCTAGAATTTTCTGATAAGGTTAAAAGATTATCTAACGATGAACTTGTAAATAAAGCGATAAAGAATCAGGTAAAGTTGTTCAACTCTCAGAGAAAGAGTATATTAGGAAAAACTGACATACTGCAACAACGTATAAAGCAGTTAAATGATGAATTAGCAGGGCTAAATTTTCAACTAAATGCAGCCCATAAGCAATATGACTTGATAACTGAAGAGTTAGAAACAAAAAGACAATTACTTGATAGTGGCCATATAAGCAAACCACACATTTGAGCTTTAGAAAAACAGTTTGCTGACATTGAGGGTAGAATTGGACATTACCGTTCTGCAATATCTCAAGTACAGCAAAAGATTGGAGAAAATGAGTTAGAGATTATAAATGTGAAGAATGATGCTCAAGAAAGAGCAAATGCTGAACTTAAGGAAGTTAATACATCTATTGCAGACTTAAAAGAGAGGCTGATGGTTGCTGAAGGTTCGTTAGCACGTACAATAATTAAATCACCTCAAGATGGTATAGTTACAGATATAAGATA